>VFFE01005026.1:0-33321 GCA_008921705.1 Burhinus oedicnemus
ACTGTTCTTTAGTTCCGTAACCTGTTGAAGGTACGAGTATTCCTGTTCTAGATAGAAGCTGGATGTGGTACAGGACAGCAGGTCAGGTGAAGAACAGGTACAGTGTCCTCACTTTGAAAATGTTTTCTCATTAGATATGCACAATTTAACCAAATCCAGACGTATCCAAAGAAAGCTAAACTTGAAAAGAAATACTTCGCTTTCACTAAGCTCAGAGCATTAATGCTTGGATAAAAACAATAGTAGTTATTTGTTCCTTTTGGCTGCTTTGGCAACTGGTGGGTTTTTTTGTTTTGGTTTTTTTTCCAAGAACAACTTTGACATTAATCATTTCTTGATCACAAATTACTGGATGCTTAATCAACCTACTGGACAAAATTTAACCTTTCAAGAACACGACATACTTTAGAACTAGATTTAATGGTAAAGCTTTCTCTGGTTATCGGCTTTGTAGCTTGCCCTGAATAAAAAATAAAGACAGAATCCGGAAAATATCTGTACATAGTCTGTTGGTTCAACATAGCCAAATTGTTTCTCAAGTAGTACCTGGTCTCTTCTGTGAGTCACTAATAAGGAGTTTAATATTGAAAATTTCATCTGTTTTATTGCTCTGCTGTTACCATAGTACGGTCTGATCTTGCTTTGACAAACTCATTGGTTTGAATCAAAGTGCTTAATGCTCATGATTATGACTTAAATGTTGGCTACAGAGATTCATCAACCTGGCACTGCTGTTGAACAGATAAAATAATGTAGCCCTAGTTTGGGTTGATTGTGTTTTGTTTTTTCAGTCTGGTTAATTGGCAACTTTTGGTAATCCACTCATCTACTTGTAAGCCAAGGTATAGTAAAATCTGAAAAGATGAAGAATAATTTGCTTGAAGACCCTCAGATTTTGAATCCCAGGCTTAAGTTTTCTCTGTTAATGCCTAAACCATTGTATTTAGGAATCAGATTTTTTGCAGATAGCCTCATGTGTGTTAATTAGCTCTTTAATTATCATAGTAGGATTATAAATTTGGTTACGTCCTTATTGTCCAATTCATTATTATATCAGACTAGATGAACTATTAAAACAAAATAAAATAAAGACTGATTTAGGGACTGATTACCACTGAACAGTGGTTTTGCAGCATCTCTTGTCTGAATTAGGGAAATACTCTTTTTTGCGGTTTTGAGTTGCTACCTTTAGTTGCCTTTTGGAGGAGGGGAGGATGTAAAGGAAGACGCATACTACCTTTATCACCTGGTCTTGAAATGTGTGGTGCTCTGCAACGTTCCTGGCACTTGAGCTATCCGTTGCAAAACTAGCTCTACGTACACCTGATTTTTCACTTAATCAGGTTGCCATTGTTTCTTCTCTAACTGATGGGAAGAAGAGCAAGTCTGCTATTGCAGTAGGAGATGAATTTCTGGTCCATATGCTCGGTAAAGAACTTGTTTATCCCTCAGTGGATATGGAAAATTTTTCCCTGGTGCCAGTGGCTTAGACCCTCTTTCAGGAAGCAATGAGAAAACAAAAAACCACCTGAAAAATAACGCATATTTAAACTCATGGATTTTCTGTCTCCAGGTTCATACAGATAGAAGTCCCCCACGTGAGTCTAAAATCCTGTACATAGACTTTTTTTTTGGCCTCTTATCAGCTATTTATGTGGTCTTACTTTTTGTTGTATGCATTTATATGAAAAAGCTCTTAACCATTAGAAAATAATTTTGTTATTAGAGCCCTTTCCTTCTGTTATGCACATTTTAAGACACATTCCAATCTTTATTTTATAGCAATATTGTGAATCCAGGAAAAAGAAGCACTATGATTGCCACTTTCCAGATATCTAAATGCTGTATCAAAATGTGGATTATAGTCCTATTAAATTAATACATATGCAAAACACATCATGCATGCTGAAATTAATGACTGCCTTAAAAGTGGCATAACACAATAATGGTCCACTCTTTTTGCATATCTTTTCAATGTCTGCTTATTCATGATACTCACCAACAGTGTGTTCCTCAAGATTATCAGAGGCAGTTCAAGCATTTGATGATCCAAATAGGATTGCCCATTTGGATGGGAAAATGAGCTGTTATGCCTGACAGTGAAAATTAAATCTCATCTAGTCACTACCGCATCTCTTACCATTCTTTAGCAAAATTTCTACACTATTAGTAGGCAGTAGTAATCCAGAAGGGTAACCAAGCAATCGTCAAAGAAAAATCAGAGGTGGTATCACTTTTCTAGTCTTAGCTAGAGGGAAAGGAAGACAAAGCATCAAAAAAATCAAGGCTCACAAAGGAGCTTGACCAAGGTGGGAGTTTTTTGGTTTGGTTTTTTTTTTCTCTTTTTCTCCCTTGTGACAAGATAAGCCAAAATTATTTAATGGGGAAAATTGTATTTAAAATATGTTTTTTTCTACCCTCTCATTTTATAGTTACTGTAAAAGTCACTGCTGTTCACGTGACATGGGACTGCAATATTTCATCATCGTTGAATGCACGCAAGTTAGAAATACTCACTCACTCGAGTTGTGACAAACCTGCATAGGGCAGGTTTTCTATGCTGTTCCTCAGCTGTTCCTTAGAAGGCTCTGTCAGAAATACCATCCTTTTCCATGCTCCACTGACACACTTAAATCACACACAGTGTACTGTACTTCTTGGGTTCTTCTGCCCCACCGTGCAATGCTTCTAGAGGGTCACATTCTGCCTCTTATATGTGCCCGCGGATGTTGATGAGATGTGTGGCAGATGCTTCAGGAAGGGAGAGTGCGTATGTATGTCTTCTGGCATTCAGTCCTTCAGACTTCTCAATCTTATGACCTTGTTTTAACTCTTTGCTACAAAATCTGATGGTGAGATATCCCTGCAGGTAATTTTTCAGGGAGCTGTTCCTTCATTTTCAGTTTTATTCACCAGGAAGGGTGACGGTGGGTAGCCTTGACACCTGTGGTACCATTACTGTTGCAGTAATGTTGCAGTAATTTGAGTAATGGCTGTTGCACCATTACTCAAATGAGAAGTATTCTATGGTTTTTCATTTGATACTTCCTCAGTGTATTTTCCTCCTGTAGACTTGAAAAAAGAGTCTGTATTTTACTGCTAGTGGAAATGTAACCATTTATATTTAAGCATCTGCAGCAGCAGTCTGAGCTTCTTTAATATTCAATGGAGAGTGGTGGAGTTAGGTTTATGGGTCCTCTGAGGGCTCTGCTGACTATATGAGGAGTGCAGGCTTCTAATTTGGACACCTGTATTAGGTGGCTCCTGTATTAGATGGCTCTAATGCTCCCTGAAGAGACTGAGTTGTGTGTGGTTAATCATGCATGCATCCATGGCAGAAACCTGGATTAAGTCTATGTAGCCTCATTCCCAGACCTGTAGTTTGTCCAGACTCTGAAGGAGAGGATTCCTAGGGTATGGTATTGATCTTTGTAGCCCCTTGTTTCCAAAGGAAGGCTTTCAAGCCTTTTCGGTACATGCATTCATTTAATAGCAGTGTGTGCTCTTATATTCTTCAATGAATCAGTGTTGAAAACTTCCATTCCATCCATCTAGCATGAGAAATCAGTTAATCTTTTTCAACAATGTTCACATAATGGGGCCAGCTTTCCTCTCAATGTGTTTGGTAACCCCATTAATGTTAGTAGGAGTTACATGTGCACACAGGGAATAATGGTCTCCAACATCCCTATGACAACTGCTAATTCAGTGTGACCGATGTATAATTTCTGCTTCAAGCCTGAAGCAGTCCCTGGACCATTAAGTTAGTCTTACAGCCATGTTCAAGAATTGCTTTGCTGCCGATTCATATAATGATGTAGGAATTTTAGCAGGATTGCGTTTAGTTGATTAAGAATTGAAAAATAAAGATGGTAGTAATAAACTCTTCAGATTTATGTTCCGTTTGCTACAATTGGATATATGAACTAAGTATGTTAATCCTAACTAAAACAACTAAAGATCGATCGAAATTTCAAGCTTTTATGACTAAAGGCTGATGGAAACCTTTAAAGAATTCTGAGTGATGAAAACTTATGCCTTTGTTCAAAGTTGTGTCATGGAGAAGGCAGCACCTTCTATTAGACACTTCACTTTGGTGTGCGGTGAGATGGGAGTAGGAAACTTTTTCTTGGCATAACTAGTCTTTTAACAGTTCATAGTGTTTTTGTTTTATGATTGAGTAAAATAACTTCTCTTATGAGCCAATAGATGAAAATATTCCTTAATAATTTTCTTTCTATGTACATTTTGGTGAGAATTTGGCACCTAACGTCATTAGGCAATTTTGAGAATTCCAGAGCTGCCTGGCTGCCCGGTCTTTGTTTTAATCTGTTGATCCCAGATGTGTTGTGCGTTTGAGTTCCAGTGGCAGTTAATGCATTGAAAGGGAGGGGGAAGTATTGTAATTCCAATTACTGGGGCTATTTTAATGGCATATTCCTTGGGATTTCCACTGTGAGGGTAACAATAGAAGCTCACAACTGCTTTCTTACTAACTACATATCTTGCAGTGTCTCCTCACCTAGAAGTCTTTCCACATCTTTACATGTTTCTGAGTCTCTTCAGCTTCTGCTCTTTGATAACATTCTCAGGCTGAACACAATAATCCAGAAGAAAATTTACCTTTCGGGAGTAAAATACTTGACATCGCCACCACCTTTGAAAGACAATGTTTTGTTTGCTATTTCAAAGGCTCCCACAAACTGAGTAGAGTGTATCTCCTACTTTTACTTCCTATGACTTTGTAAAACCTTTTAGTTACTAAAAGCAGTAGTTTGTTTCTTTTCAAACCAATTGAAATGTCCCGAGTCTGCTAATTGGTTCTATGTTTTTTGGAACAAAATTGTTGTGCCTTTGCATAGATGTGAAAAATATATTAGCAGCTTGCAGTGCAGCAGAAGTCAGGAATGCAGGCAGGTATTCTTTCTGTCCATCTGGTAACTGAACTGGCCCCCTGTCTCACAGTAATAATGATAATGCAAGGGTAGTTCCCTCTTAAAGAAGGCGGAGATGACCCTCACTACTAGATTATTGCCCATGTCCAGAACTGACCGTTCCAGGTGCTTGCTATCATTGCACGTAGACAGTTATCTTCTTCCACAAATTCTAAATTTTGTACTGAAAGACTTTTCTCTGTTCATTGAGATCCCATGGATTAGGAAGGTTTGCCTTGGCATTTTTTAAAAAAACCATTTACTCTGCTAATCAGACAGCTCCTCAAATGTCAGCCAAAAGTATGGTCACTGTAGAAAAGCAAAACTTTCCCTCTAGGAACCCTGAGTATTTATAAATCAGGAACACTTACTGTGTCCCTTAGGTATAATAATGGTGACTCTTTAGCCATTCAAGTTGATTTAAAAAAAAAAATTTAAAAATTTAAAGTTGGAAAGTCCTGTCACATTCATCTGTCACAAACAACTTCCAGACGCTCTGCACATGCCAGGAGAGTTATTTAGAAGTGGGATATTTTGCTCCTCTTCGCAGCTCTGTACGTAGAGATCTATGAAGCATGTGCAACTGTATCAGTAACAGCGTGTGCTTAATTGTAGGTGTAGGCTTTTCATCAGCAGGGTATCCCTTTGCAATATTCTGTAATTCCTAATTTTGTTAATACTAATGGCATTTTGTTAGTGAAGTACTGCGTAGGCACGTACTGATGAAGTGTCCCAAGTCAGGTATCCTGAGGGATATTTGAAGTGATCTCGTTTCTCACCAGGAAGCAGCAAAGGCATTGCAGATTTGCTGTGAGTTTCAATACAGAAGTGTCATGCCTTAGTGCATTAGTGATTCTGTTCTGTGCCAGATTTTACTGCAGAATTAACTCCAAAACATCTGTAGAACAAATCTTCTTGCTTGCTGTGTAAAAAATGCGTTGCTAATTGTGTGGGTGGCATTTCTCAGTCTGCTTCGGAGTGCCAGGAACCATATTGTATTATTTTTAAAGCCTCTGAAGGCTGATAACAATCTGTCTGTAACTGTAAAATAATAATCTGATGTAATGACAGGAGAAATAAACTTCCCAGCTGACTTGATAGAAAAATGTGTTCTTGTTGAGCAGATATTTCCAGAGTTAACAAGTAATAAAAGCAATTGGCTGGCAAGAAATGCTGCTAATTTCAGTGACATTTAATCATAAGAACAACTTTAAAGCTCAAATTAATTAGGAAACAGCTAAGCCCTTCAGGGTCCCAGTCTCACGAGTCAGAAGGAGGAGGAGGCAGCCAGCCTGATCTCTTCCCCTGCCCCTGCTGTGTCCTGGCCGGCAGTGCATGTGCGTCAAACAGCCTGTGGGTCCACAGTGAAAATGCTGATGGTTTGATCTGTATCAACACAAGGGAGGAAGCAACAACTCACAGGAACCCTGATTTTGAGTACTATTAGCTATGATCACTCAAAACCAGTTTAAAAATAAAAGTTATTTCCCCTTATTTCAAGTTCAAGTTAAATGTTCTGAGGTATTCATAACTCAAGTTTGTCCTTCTTGCCTTTTCAACTGGCCTCTGTGTGTGTGTGGTTTTATTTATTTCTTTTAAGCTTTCACTTACATCTAGAGTTAAAGAAGATTTTCCTGGGCCTTTGAGGAAATCTTTTTCTGTGGATACTCTGTGTTAAATTAGTTTGTCCAAATAGAATAACAAAAAGAGGTTTTTCATTACAAACCCTTCCAGGTGCTACAGAGCTACCATCAAAGTATTGTTAAGAGCTATTGCTCATGTAGTGATCTTAAAAGATGACTAGAGCAGTTATTCTTCTTAGGGATAATTGACTGTGTCTTGACTTACTGTACTAGACAAAGACAGTTTCTGAAAAACTTTCTATTGCTCTATAAGCATAAATGTCTCGTTACATTTGTATGCAAGATGCAACTCGGTGTTGTCTGCCCATTCGTATCTAGTCTCTAATGATCTCGCAGACTGATATTAGCAGTGATAAGAACAGTGAAATTTATATTCAAGATCAGCCATAATTTAATTCTTTTTTTTCTAAATGACATTTATTTGAAGGAATCCAATTTACATTTCTGTTGTATATAGTTTAAGTTGCAGTATATAACTTGTCTTTAACAGTTTTGCCCCAGTTTCCGTGTTTTCTGAAGTGGGAGTTTAAAGCGGATGCTTTATTATATTAAAGACAAAAGACATGGAATAGAAATAAAGTTGTTTTATAAAGGTGAGATATCTAACATAGACCAATGAAACCTGATTAGATACCTCATTCCACAATTTGTTTTGTCATATATAGCTATCTTCTTGTTTGCTTCAGGATGTCTGTGGTTGTCTAAGGAACTTCCTGCAATCAGTGAGGTGCAGAAATGTGGATAGGCTGAAGGAAAAAGTATGACAGATGAAGAAAACAATAAATTAATTCAAGGAGATGTACATACAGCAAATGTTGCACAGAAAACTATTCATTCCTAAAGTTAAGGATTCAGCAGATTTTTGTTTAGGCTCATTTTGTCCACTAAATTGTATGAATTCTTTCTTTTGACTATTCTCTACAAAATAGCTCTTTTCCATCAAAATTTGGAAGTACGTTATTTGGGATGGATTTACGTGACCAGACATGAGACAGAACTGCATTATTCTGCACATTGCACCCATGAAGAGATACTAGCGACAACATCAGAAGACATTGATTGAGTGTGTGGTGGGGCTTCATTAGGAAGTTTAACCTAGAGCCTTCTTTTATTCAGTAATCTATCCCTAGCTCTTCATATGATTAGAATGAAAATGCTTGGGAGCTTGTTGGACTTTGGTACATCGTTCCTTTAATCGCTAATTAACTGCATCAGGTTCTTGCACCCTTCATGAACTTCCTAAGGATGACTTGGCCTGCAAATTGTCTTGTAGAATTTATTTGCTGTTTAAATGTAGTTGTCTCCTACAAGCTTTCTCACACAGAGGTCTGAGGACCAAACCAAAGTTTGGAAACTTTAGATATCTCTACAAAGTCATAGATGTCACATTATACTTCTATGAATCTTTTCATCAAAGCATTAACACAACCCTGACGACCCCCCCAAAACCAAAACAAAACCCCAACCAACCAAATTAAGCCCACGTGTGACACTCTTCCATGGAGTCTCATAGAAGAGAATTTTCTGAGAGAAAATTATTAGAGTTTCATCTGCCAAATTTGTTTATCTCGAGCTCTTAGTAAAGGCCCAGAAGGATAAAACCTAATGTTCTTATCTTTGGGGAATATGACTGCAAGCTTACCTTCACTTTCCCTAAGCCTTCCATCCAGAACTCACCTAATGTCCCTTCTGGAACCTCTGTAAGTCGTTGTAGGCTCAGAATGGACGGGAGTCGTAGAACTGAAATTAGAGAGGATAATATGCACTGTAGATGGCTGCAACATGCGTTGGTGTCTCTTCATAAATAGCTTTGTGCCATAGGAGGCATGAGAGGATAGAAGCATGAGAGATGGTAGGAGAGAGGGAAAGAAGGACTTGAGGAGGGCTGTGAGGCTCATGGGAAACCCCCAAAGAGACCGGGGATCTGGGCAAGGTGACTTGAAGGATTTATACAGCTGGTGTCTATAATGGCTGTAAGGCAGCAAGTGACTGAAGGACGTGTTCGTACCTTCCTTGCGGACTTTTTTAAAAAACTCTAGACGGATCATGCTAACTGAGACCGGTACCAACAGCAGAATGTCTCAGAGGTGACAAAATGCTTATGGTAGATAATGATATTCACACGTGTACATTTAAATGCTTCTGTTTTCACGATTTTGTCCAAAAACTTCTTCAGAATCATGAGCAGGTCTGCACTTAGATTCCATCTCTTCTTTACACAGGCTGGTAATGAATCTCCTCTTGTGCAAATTATTTAACCTCTGTGTCATTGCTGCATTTATAAAACGGGAATTTACAGGGCTCTGTGGGATACAGTCTGCATACATATGGTTGCTCTTACTGTTGCAGTACTGTGGGAAAGCAGCAAAATGCTGCACTATACAGAAGCCCAGCTGAGAAAAAGCAACCTGGAGGCTTGTTCAGCGGCATCCTATGAGGGGAAACAAACATCTCTCCCTCTCTATGGGGCTCTGCATTTTGAGAGCCAAAGATATGTGGCCAAGACAAAATTGACTGTGCCTTGAACAAGGGAATAAAGCAAGGCAAGAGAATCTGGAACTAAACTAGTAAAATGAACTTTCTTTATCCCTGAACATTGGTGACTTTAGCGCTATGTCTAATTTAAATGTCCCCCAGACTCTTTCTTCTCTTTAAGCATATGCGTAATTCCTAAGTAATTATTAATTTTTTTGTCCTCAAACTTTTTGTTGTTTTCTTGGGTGGTGGAGGTAAAACCAGTGCCATTACCACGTATATATAATATTTAAGTTCAGAATATATATATAAAAGTATATATATTATAAAAAGAAAATATATATATTATAAAAAGAAAAAAGGCAAACTTAGACAAAGTGAAAAATATAGGGTTCATAAATTGCCAACTATATATTTTATGACTGCAATATACTTCATAATAAATCCAAGTTTATGAATTGGAATATATAAAATTTTGTCAAATGGTTTGCAATGATTAATGACAGCATATTTGTGTAGTAAAAATTTGCTATTATATAGAGGCTGCTCCTTTTAAGCTATTTCTCCTTCTGTTACTGCACTGCCATTATTTCAGTGTGTGTGTGCCTATTAGGAATATAGTTTCTCATATCACCTTAATGATTAACAAAAATTTCTTCAGCTGTAATTTTGATCAGTGGTAAATACATGCCATTATTGAACTGTAAACTCATTTTATTATCCCATAATGCCAGCAACAATGAAACCGAAAAGTAAACTAGATACCCAAATATTGTTTCCATGATGAAAATGGAGTTTTACTGCCTTAACATTAATGGAAACTGGATGCGCGGTTTCTGTGCTTTAGAGGATATTATACCAAAATGGTGTATCTGCGTAAACGCCCTACATCTCTTGAGAAGAAACTGTAATTCTAGATACTAGCTTTTCAAAGTCCAGGGTCCTCAGAAGTATAGCACAGCATTTCAGTAAGAGTGTATGGATATTTCGGTTGTACCATGGCTACCCGTGGTAGCTGGATTAAAGCTAACTTGGGTACGTCTGCAATGCTGCAGTCAAACACTCACTTAACAGTGACTTAAGTAGAGCTGTGACCCCAGGAACATATTTGTGACTGTCAGGCTTATAGCCACAATTACGATAAACTTACCACGAGAGAGTGAAAACAGCAAGAGAAATGATTTTTTGTTGCTTTGGATGTTTGTATCCATGCAAGGTTGACATTTTAGTAGTATTTTGTTACCAACTGGAAAAGTTGTAATGATGCCAATCATACCTCACCATTTATTTTTGGATTACAAAGTTCAGTACCCACAGAATTTGTTTTCTGCCGAGATTCAGCTAACCAGATCACAGTGCTCTCGCTCTTATCTCTGTCTCTGCTTAGCCAAGTGTAGTATATACCTGGAAAGTTCAGCACTCTTTCTACGGTCATGTGGACTCAAATCAGCTTTATATATATTTTAGTAGCACGCATTTTGTAGAGCTGTATCTGGGTTTTCTCCCCGCCCCCCAACGCTAACAGCTCCAACTGCTGGAATTCAAACCATGCTGTAGAATGCTTATGCCACTACTATTGCAGCCTGCTTTCTTCTGACAGAATTTCAATTAAAATCTATGTTATTAGGAACGCTGTTTCTTTGCTTGAAGAGCACAGGTTACTCTGCCCAGCCGGAATGCAAAATGTGCCTTTGTTGTCTTTGAATTTAGTAAGTTTACAAAATCCCTTTGATATGTGTAAATATTTCAGGAGAGACAGACCCTCGGCCTACAGTTTTGTCTTTCCTCCCTACATGGAACAGAAGAAGGAAGGGAGGAGCCAGCCGTCCTTCTTCCTTTCCTCCTTTTATTTGTTAACCACAAAAAGTGCCTGTTGCTTCATTGCTGCCTCTTTACCCTGAGAGGGTCTTTGTTATAAATTCTTATTTAACTTGCAGTAGCTTTCAGCATAGCTTTTCACGTCTGCGCAAGGTGAGAGTGGGGAATCTAGTTTCAGTAAGTTTACCTTAGGTCCACGAGGCTGCTCTGAGCCTCCCAGCCCTCTGTACGGGTATCCCCACGCAGCAAGTTCACAGGACATGCCTTGAACGCTGACTAGGGTTATGAGATGTCCGGTGTGGATTTTTTCATTCGAGTTGTCAGTTGCAACAAAAGCCTTCACCGTCTGCCTTCTGATTACAGCGAAGTTCTCCAGGAATCAAGCTGACACAACTAGCTTATTTAGGGTTCTGTTCTTTATCAGATTATGGGCAACAGCTCTTATACCCTTCTTATAAGTTCATTTAACTGGGGCTGAGGATAATTAAACAAACACACTCTTTCACTCCATCACCAAAGACAGGGCTTTTGAAGATGTTTCCAAAGTGTACCAAACCATACTTGGGCACATCATGTGAGACTCTGATAGTGTTGAAAGTAATTTAAAGGCTGGGTAGATCCATACGGCACTCCCTTGCATACCCAGCTAGCAGCTGAAGGCCAAAGTACATCTTTTTCCAAGCAAATCCCTAAAAGCGTTCATACTGGTGATCCCCTGTGATGTATTGTCAGCATTGACTGAGCAGAAGAATCGCCACCACACTGGCAGAGATGTTCTACTTCTGTCTTTACCTACCTATAAAGACAAGAGGATACCTGCTTCCTTTGTTGGATGCTGAGAACACCTAAAGCAACGTTTCGGTTTGGTGGTAGTCAAGAAATGAGTTTGATCTTCGCAGGATATTTCTGAGGTCAAAGCAATGTGCTTAGTGTGTGATCAGTTCTGCCTCTGACCCAGGGCAATGCAAGACAGGTGATGAGAGACACCACAGTGGCAATACTTTATATGAACAGACAGGGAGAAACAGGATCATTTTCACCATGACAAGAACCTGTCTACTTATGGAGTCATGTTATGCTGACAGCCACTCAACTGCCAGCATTAATGAACGGTGTAGAACATGAGTTGTGAAGATACTTCTTTTCTTTCTTTTCTTCCCCCTGCGTCCATATATGGTCACAGAAAAGATATGGTAGATTTTGCACGGAATGTCAGTCATATCCATATCCTTCTCTAAGAGCCTGGAAATTTCAGATCGCTGAATGGCTTTGTGGACTGCGGCATACCCGCTTTCTAATTTGAAGAGGGGGAAGATGTTCAGATGAGAGATTGCAGTATTCATTGCATCTCTTTGGAATAAAGAATTTTGGTTCTTGAATCTTTTAAGACTGCTGTTAGTGGAGATACTACCACTTCCGTGGAGGCAGAACATAATGTCCCCAAAGTAAGCGAACACTGCACCTAGATCCAGCCTCTCTGCATCTTCACATGTCACCTGGGACTTTGACTGTTAGAAACATGTTTGTTTTCCCATAATGGTGCCATAAAAAAGTTTTGCTAGTGGCAAGAAAAGATGAAGAACAGGGAAACTTCAAGCCTCAATAGGAGAGCCTTTCCCTGCATGAGTCTAGGCAACCTTGCCCTTGCTAAGCCCTTCACACTTTTGCTAAGATTCTATCTGAAAGAAAGAGAACTGGCCACTTCTTTTGCAGCAGCCATCTAAATGAATCTCCAACTCTGTATCACCAGTTGGCCAACTTAGAGCCTTCTGATCAAACCATGGTTTGATCCCTGGGCCTATACAGCTTCTGTGACGACTTTTAGAGCAACTTCAGGGCTGAGAGCTCTGGAGTAGCCACCTGAGGGTCTCATATTCACAAATGGATTTCCTTTGCAAGGCAAATAGACTAGAGCTCTTTCAGCAAAACTCTGCCAAACCGTTCTATCCTTTCTAGAACTCTCGCTGTCTAGGAATCGCCTGCAGGACAATCTGTACAGATAATCACATCAAGGAAAAAAAGTATCTCTTTCTGTAATTATGGTTCCTTTTGAGTGCGTTATCCATACATTTCACAATTCATTTTTCTTCGCCACACTTAAAGAAGGCTGGTGAAAAAAACAAGAAACTCTTCTGCTCATGACTTGTTTGCTTTTGGGAGGAACTTGAGAGCACAGCAGAGAGCTCTGCTTGCCTAAGAAATCTTCAGCATGAGCATAAAGAATTTCTCTAAGGAGAGTAAAGGATGGGAGGGGCAAAAAATGAGAGTTTATTTTATGCAGGCCTAAACCAGTATTGGACAAAACTGTTGTGTTTTTTGCCTGTCACGGTTCGTACACCAAAAGCTATCAGCTCGTTGCATTTGCAGCAAAAGGCTATATATGGAACAGCTGGGAACTTCTTCAAATGTTTTCATTTCTGTCCTCCTCATTAGCTGCAAAAGGAAATATTTTTCAAAGGTAAGGTGAGATTCTTTTGGGGGTTTCAGCAACATTCTAAACTGATGTTGGGGTTCTGGCAGAGAGCTAGAATGTAACTGGTCTGTTTTTCTTCCCTAAACATCAAACCTCCCTTGCTTATGATATGAAAATGCATATCGGCAAAACTGTCTTCACAGGTCACCAGATGTACTTCTCCAGATGTGCTGCGTTGCTGCAAAACGTATTATGACATTTTGTTTACATCTGGTGTTGCTGTATCTCTCACTGATCGCATGTCTGTCTGTAGTAGGCTGATATCAAGTGAGAATTCTCAGTGTTTCTAGATAAGGAGGCTTTTCTTGAACAGGTACTCCTGTACCCGTGATTTTTTTTGCCTTGTATCCCAAGTATTTTGCCTAGTTCTTGGTCTTGCGCGTTTCTATTTTTGTCCTAGCGGAAAAAGGGAACGCTCAGTTCTAGAGGTGTATTCCTTAGCCCATTTCCAACCCTAGCGTTACTGGAAGAGTGGAAGCGGCAGGCTGCTTTGGGGCCGGGGCGGTAGTTTTACGGCAGGGAGCCGGCACACACCCCCGTGCGCGCTGCAGCGGCTGCAGCCGGGCTGTGGCACAAGTTGCCGCAGGCTGGAGCCAACTGCGCCGTCCCCCGCGGGCGAGCAGCGCCGGCCGCACGAACGGCAGCGGCTCAACCAGCGCGGCCGCTCGGCAGCGGGCAGAACCGGGCAGGGCCGCTGCCAGAGCGGGGATGGACGCGGGCGTGCGGGCCCGCGGGGGCGTGGCGGGGCGTGGCGGGGCGGGGCTGGCGGGGCGCTGCGGGCAGCCGAGGGGCGGGCCCTGCGGCCGGTGACTTCACGGGCGGCGGCGGCGGGTCTGGCTGTCCGTCTGTCTGCCGGTGCCGGCCGCGGGGCGGGGGGGCCGCGGTGACGGAAGGCGGCAGCTGGGGCGGGCGGACGGCAGCGGCTAGGCTGGCTCCCCCTTCCCCGGCCGGAGGAAGATGGAGCTCGGTTAGCGAGGGCTGCGGGAGGAGCAGCGGGGGCAGGTAAGGGCTGCTTCTCCCTCCTCCTTCTCCTCCTCCTCCTCCTCTCCCCTCCCCTCCCCCGGCCGGGAGCACGGTGGAGCCGCGCCGGCCCGTGCGGCGAGTGGCCGGTGCCGTCCGGTGGCCCGGGGGGCCCGGCCCGCAGCGCTGTCCTTGCCCGCTCCGCCCGGCGGCGGGGGCTGCGGGCAACCGGGGGCCAAAGCCCGCGGGCGAGGCCGGGCAGCGGGAGCTCCCCGCTCTGCGGCGGGGATGCGGGCAGGGCCGCCGGCTCTGCCCCCGCCGGGCTCCGGGGAGGGCTCTGCATTGCGGGCGCTCGCCGCGCTCCGCTCCGCACCCGCGGCGCCGCCGGCTCGGAGGAGCCGGGGCGGGGGGAGGAGGTGGCGGGGGTGCTGCTCGGGCGAGGGGCCGCTGTGGGCGGGGGGGCCCCCCCGGCGGGTCCCCCCTCGGGGGGCTGGGAGGGAGTGACCTCATTCCGAGAAATCTTAGATGTGCGCATGGTGTTTGTTCTGGCTCTGGAAGAGCTGCCAAAGGGAATCTGTCAGGATCGGTGTGAATGACGATCATCTGGAGTTCGCGGGGTGCTGTACAGTGCAGGGAGGTACAACGCGCCTATAAAACATAATGCGGTGAGGCACGCGACCTTACATAATCTACATTTAAAAAGCTCCCTACCCCTACGCTTACCCGGGAGGTTGTAGGAATATGTCTGTTCCAAGCTCTTTCTGGAGGCTCATTAAGTGTCTCTCTGATACGAAGGTGCAGAGCCCCTCGTGAGCCGGTGCTGAAAATAAAAGAATAAATTGTTGACTACTTTTGCTGTAGTTCTGTCACAGTAAGTTCCTCATCCCTGGCCAGGCTCGCGCGCACAGCGATGCTCGTGGCTGCCTGGGCGTACGTAGCTCCGCACTGCGAGAGGGAATGCCGGCCTCTCGATGCGCCTTTAAATCGACCAGCTATAACGCTGTCATATTTTAACAAACTCTTGAGGCTTCTCTCCCTCGGCCTGACTAGTGCTACAATTTCTCACATACAGATATAAATTTAGTGTAAACAGGAAGAAACCTTTCACACTTTTCATTTGACCTTCAGCACTTCAAATACTTGAAACTGATGATCAGGGCAAGTATTTTGCAAAGGGCTGGTTTAAAATGCGTTGCTGGATGCAACATATAAAACTCAAATCACATCTAGGATGACACACAGTCGGTGTTCCGAGCTCTGTATCCAAAGGAAACTAATGTCTGATAAATTTGGCCCACATTTGATTTTAACTCAGTCCTTACAAATGACATTGACTTTAAAAAAGGTTGCTATGGCACAGATCTAAAGCAAAGTATATTAAGCTTCTGGAATCGAAAGTGCTGTTGGTAGGAAAAATGTTATTTTGTTACTTATAATCTGCTATTAAAATATGAGTGTGATAGCTGTTGAGGCTGGAGCTGGCTCCGTTTTCCACTGTTGGTGCGAATTGACTAAATGGTCTCCCTTCTGTGGATGAAGGCCAGATTTTGCCCAGGTGTGCGTGTGCTGCTCACACAGGGGTGAGCCAGGGTTTCCCCACTTGCATCTGGAATACACCTAAGTATCCTCTGGGATACTTTCTGTTACAAGGCTGTATGCTTTTGATAAAGCTGTAAGATTGATTGTGGTGTGGAGTATAGAACCGATGTGGGCTGTGTATGCCCACACAGCAGAAACGATGGTATGACGTGGAACAGAAATAACGTTTTTGTGAACCTTGCTCTTTTGTGACATTATGTTTTTATGTTTGTTGTTTACAAGACGCTCAATCATCTTCAGGACAGCTTAATTCATGTATAATATAGTAACTGTTCAGAGTATGAGGCTGGGCAGGGGTCAGGTCTAATAGGCTAATGATTTGCCATATGTATACTGCAAAGATAACTGATCGTTTGCTTAATCGTAATGTATCTATTTTTGAAAAAGGTAGTTTTTTGCAAATGGGATCTAGAACGTTTTGGTCTTGGTTTACGAATACAAGTTCAAATAAGGGTGACAATGGCTGGATGTCACAGGCTCCAAGTGAGTGTGGAATGAGCAGGTGGGAAGGCACTTAGTCCTTCCGTAGTAAGCCTGCCTCTGCACCTTTCCTTGCCGCTGGCATATCTCCCTCGTTGTCACGTTGGTGGGCTTGGCAAAAAGGCCACAGACTGAAGAGACTTTCAGTGAATGGGACTCCAGGTCAGGAATTTTGTCGAGCTGTATACGTGCAGGTGTAGGAACACTGACCAATGCAGCCGTTGTGCTAAGTGTTGCCATAGTTGCCCTTCGTGTTACTTATTAAAAAATTACGGAATGTATGTTTTAATTAGCCAAACTACTATATGTAGAACATCTAATTTCAATTTAAAACTAATCACTGTGATGGTTTCATGTCATTTAGAGTCTTATATGAGTTTGTTGGTATCGTATCTGTGTTATTTGGAGAAAAAATGGTATTTTTATTGATTTTTTTTTTTTTTATTTACTGCATAGACACATAAGTACTTTAAAAACGTGTATATCACCTTATTGTCACATACTGTTATTTAGCTCATTATTGCCTTTAGACACAGTAACTTGTCTAGTCTTAATAGGAGGAGAGCAACACTGGCAAGGCATTCCCACATAGTTACGTATTGCTGGAGGGAAGGTTGGAGTTGAAAGAGGGAAAGGACTACGGGAACCAGCCGAATAGTTGTCACCAGATAGTCTAGACCTCAGATCTTACGGTGTTTAATGCAGTCTCCTTATGTTTAATATATTCTGCATTCCTCAAAACATCATGAAATCTGAATCTCCTTTTGACTTGAATTTCATAAAATATCTTGGGATTCATATTAAGCAAAAAAATGAAACATAAACTTTTAATTAAGAAAATGGCGAGCGCTTAAAATATCAAGTACAACTGTTAGTAAATTGAGGACTGAAAGAAGCAGAAGAGGCTTTTTTGTTGCTGTTGAAGACTTTGTAGTCTACTGGTTCATTTATAGATATGCCCTGCACAGCCATGCAAATGCATTCATAGATACTTAGACCAAAGTGTGGAGCTAAATGGTTTGTGGACCTTCTGAACAAATTAATTGGTGTTGCCTTAATGAAAAAAATGGGAGATTAACCTGACTGCTTAGATAGTCTGAAAGTTCAGCAGTGTGGTCTTAGCAAGAATAGAAGTTTACCAGTTCAAATGCGATATAAATGTTGCCTAGATGTTACGCTGCATCTGCCGGTGTTTCTTTATTGTTGGTTTCCAAAGACACAAAGTATGACACAAAACTGAGGAAGTCAAGTGTCCCCAGATAAGATGGCAGAACTGTCCTCAAACCCTTGATAGTAATTAATTGGCTTTATTTTAAAGGCAGATTGATTAGTGTATGCATGTAAATGTAACAATACAACTATTTCACCATCAACTATTTTCTAGTCTTTTTGTTTGGCTGTCTGTCCCCAAATACTGACCCAAGGGAGAAAAAATTGTAAAATTAACAGGCACAGAGATACTGGAGATATGAAGGACTTGACTTACAGTTCTGTTTTTATATTCTTCTAGCATAACTGCTTCTGTGATGAGTATTTCTGATTTTAAGTAGTTTGAAGAGACAAAGCTAATTGTGATGCATTTCAAGTCTCATTCTCGGTTTACTTCAGATTTTTGTTCTTCTTCTATTTGAGGTCAGTGCTGTCTATTTTAGGATATGGTTATACCAGTGATTTTTAGTCATAAGTACTTTGTTGTAGTGTTTTACTGCAGAATATTATTGACATTATTTGTAGTTACTTAATATCTCTTGGATGGACCCTTGGCAAAGCTTTAGGCCTGAAATAGAGAAATTGTTGAACTTGCTTATTAACTTTTATTAAAAGGGTTTATAAATTCATTTAGTATTTTAGAGTCTCTCAGCCTTTTGAAATACAATTCAATTTGAAAAAAAAAAAAAAAATCAGAAATCCCAGGACGCGAGTATGAATGTGCTCTAAACAGTTTGAAAATGTAGTTTATGTAATTTATAGAAGAAATGAAGGATTGCTATTGCTGAAAGTATTTTTTAATACTTCCATTTTTTTTCAGAATGAGCATATCTGCAAATACTTTGTGATACATTTAGTAAAATTAGTATGTTTCACATTGTATGTTGAAAATTTCATCAGTCAGAACACTGAGTTATGCTCTCTGATCATGATTGCCATCTTGTACGTGATGCTTCAATAGCATTTAACCTGTACGGAGAACAAAGTATGGGGGTTTTTTAATACGCGGGTAAAGTAGCCATTTTCATCTGTCAGTGTTTCGCAGATACTCAGTGCTCTACAGTGAATTTTTTTTCACTTGCACATTCTCTTAGGATCTGCTGAGTAATCGTATGCACTGACGAGTTAATCAAAGAAGGGGCAAAACCCCTGTAGAAACCAAGCGAGCCGTGAAAGAATTTTGATTCTTGGTTTTGTCACAATGGTTATATTTCCACTATTGTTTTTGGAATTAGAATAAGGAACACTGAGAACTTGTTCTTTAATTAGAGGCTCGAAATATCACGTTTTTAATCCTGATGTCTGCTGCTGCCATCAGTGACCTCTGTCATATGGAAATTTACACAGTAGTTACTGCTGCATATGGCCAGGAGATGTAATATATGTCTAAGCTATTGCTATGATGTTATCAGAAATGTGTTCTAATGCCTGTGATTAAAATGGCTAGCTGCCATGGTGACAGTACCATAGAAACTGGTAAAATAATCATTGCCTATTAGGAAATCTGAATGAAAAAATTCTTCTCTATTTTTCTTTTATGTTTCAGCACCTTAGCAGGAATGAATCTCTGCCGATGCTATATTCCCGATAGGAGGAGGGGGAAAAAAAAAAATAAAATTCTTGAACAAATTCCTTTGCTCTGTGTTACGCAGCAGAGCAGGCCGCGGCTCTGGTATTGGGGCTGCTGAAACATTAAACGTGTGCGTGTCTGACAGCTCAGTCATTCCACGGAGTACTTCTAGTCTGAAGAACAAGGGCATTGGAGTAGAGGCCTTTCGTACAGTGCTGATCTTTGTTGTTAGGTCACTTTACTCTCTTCTACTGTCTATACTTACTGTGCTATTTGGAAAGTAATATTTTCTTCAAAAGCACTCTTGCAGCACAGAAGGGCTACGGCTCTGTCCCGCAGGCAGCGCCTGCATAGACACTCAAAACAGCGACGGCAGAGCTTGAATCTGGGAGCCTGACCTTGTCAAGGGTTTTGTCTGTCTCCAGCTATGCAAACTGTGAACACAAGAATGCCAAGTAAGATCATATAGCAGGTAATATCTTTACTTGATTAGCTTTTTCCATCTCTTTTGAGATCTATTGCAAAGAGTAACGAAGTGCGAGAAGCAGCCCCCGACTGGGATTGCTGTCTCTTGGTTGGGATGAGTCATTTCTCTATTGCCGGTAAGTGACTCTATCAGGTACTTAAACCTGATCAGAAATGGCTTAGCAAGGACACAGAGGGAGTGATCCCAGATGTGTCTGTCGAGGTACACACAGAGTAAATTTCTGGGCAAACGCTTATATTGTCTTCAAAGTTTCTGAGATACTGCAAAGCAGCTTGTATCCTGTGTTAAATAGTTTTCCCTGTTAGCACTGAGATCAGTGTAAAGGACAGATTCTTGATGGTGGTACACTTGAGTTTTAGTTAGATTCAGTCTGTACTAAGCAACAAACAGTAGAAGTAAATGCAGGCTATCAAACTCTACGCTTAGATACAGGTATGACAGCACACTCGCTCTGATCGGAGTAACGTACTCACCTGAGAACAGAGCCCCGACCAAAGTGTTGCGGATGGGTGTCAGGAACACGTAGTCTCAGGTCTACCATCCCTTACCAGAAACCTGCCTGGCTCTCATCTGAGAATATTTACTATCCTGGTAGCTTCTGTGTTAAGTCTTAGAGCTGTTACATTGTCAATTCCAGAGAAAAGGAGGACATACATGTGCATTAAATAACATTGTCGTAATGGGAAAAGATCATTTTACTGTAAAGAATGCATTGATTTAGCAAATACTGCTTCATGCTTAATTATAGTGATGAAATCCCCTCCCATGTCTCTCTAAATAACATCTTTGTCTCGGGAAGAGTACAGGTGAATTAAAGGAAAGGTAGAGTATGACGGGAAGGCAAATTTATGTAATTACAACATAAATAATGACAAAATATACAACCCGTAGATAAATTTCACATGTGGGAAGGATTCAGGGAGTATCGTGTGTTCATCAGTTCTATGAGTACAGCTGAGTAAGGGCTGGAGAGAAACTTCCTTTCAGCACAAATTAACAGAAGGAACATATAATGTAGTAGTCTTCCAGAGAAGGCCATGAGGGTAATTTTAAATAAAGTCAGGTTGATACAGTGTCTGCAGTTTGATAACTTGGGGCTGTCTGCTTTTAGGAAATTGCCACTGAAAAGTAGTAACCTTTTCATTAACCGGCAGTACTGGGATGCCCAAGCATTTACAAGCCGAGGATTAAATTCAGAGATTGTGAGGCTAACCTGAAAATTTGGAATTTAAAACAAAAATCACAACAGCTGAGATGCTTTATATCAATTTCATTTGTTTTTCAGTGAGTGTTTCATGTTTGGTTTTTCACTAATCATGAAAGCAAGACTTGAAATAAAACCGTGGGAGGGCATGTCTATGCCAAGTCATTTAGGGGACGCTCCAGGCCTGAGTGAGAGTTTGCCATGAGGATTTGAGGTCCTGTGAGTTATTCTCATGGCTTCTTATCATATTTCACTTTGACATCCCGGGAAGCGGGAGGAAATAAAATATTCCAATATTGGGCTTTATACAATGTGTATTCTGTGTTGAAAGACCTGTGTGAAGCAATGAATTTTTGAGCCATGTAGTTGAGGATGTCTTTTAGTGGATGAGGAACACTTGGAATGACAGGTTATGTAGAAGCTAAGTGTTTCTTAGCAATAGACAGTTTTTTCCTTGAGGCTTCCTTATATGAATGCAATATTTTAGGACCTCAGATATACAGAAGTCGCATCTATCTGTTTATAATTGAAATGTTCTTGCTTCTTTGTGTTATGGTAGATTTCCCCTCTTCTGTTCATTGCTAAATACTTAGAGGCAGAGTTTCAAATAAGCTAGGAAAAGTTGTTCGCCTTTGTATAAATA
Source organism: Burhinus oedicnemus (assembly GCA_008921705.1). Classification (NCBI taxonomy): domain Eukaryota; kingdom Metazoa; phylum Chordata; class Aves; order Charadriiformes; family Burhinidae; genus Burhinus; species Burhinus oedicnemus. Next base: position 21,496 of record VFFE01005026.1, read on the forward strand.
ATCCTCTTCTGGGAGGCACCGAGAAGTGCTTTACCGATTTTCTTTTTCTCCTATATTCTTCTCTGTGTGTAATCATACCTGTATCTCTCTGTTGTAACATTCCAAATTGAGGAGGCTTAATGGATAAGGACTGTATAACAGTTTTGGACAGGAATTACAAAGATAGATGTTCATTAGTGTATAGGCAGACTGTAAATACTCAAAGCAGAATTTAGAATCACCAAACGGTTTGGGTTGGAAGGGACCTTTAAGAGTCATCTAGTCCAACCCACCTGCCATGAGCAGGGACATCTTCAACTAGGTCAGGTTGCTCAGAGCCCCGTCCAACCTGGCCTTGAACACCTCCAGGGATGGGGCATCTGCCGCCTCTCTGGGCAACCTGGGCCAGTGCTTCACCACCCTCAGTGTAAAAAATTTCTTCCTTCTATCTAGTCTAAATCTGCCCTCTTCTAGTTTAAAGCCATTGCCCCTTGTCCTATTGCAACAGGCCCTGCTAAAAAGTTTGTCCCACTCTTTCCTGTAGGCCCCCTTGAAGCACTGGAAGGCTGCAATAAGGTCTCCCTGGAGCCTTCTCTTCTCCAGGCTGAACAACCCCAACTCTCTTAGCCTGTCCCCATAGGAGAGGTGCTCCAGCCCTCTGATCATCTTTGTGGCCTCCTCTGGACCCACTCCCACAGGTCCACATCCTTCTTGTGTTGGGGGCCCCAGAGCTGGACGCAGCACTGCAGGTGGGGTCTCACCAGAGCGGAGCAGAGGGACAGAATCACCTCCCTTGACCTCCTGGCCACGCTGCTGGGCATGCAGCCCAGGATGAGGTTGGCTTTCTGGGCTGCCAGCACACATTGCTGGCTCATGTCCAGCTTTTCACCCCACAGTACCCCCAAGTCCTTCTTTGAAGGACTGCTCTCCACCCCTTCATCCTCCAGCCTTTATGGATACCAGGGGTTGCCCCAACCCAGGTGCAGGACCCTGCACTTGGCCTTGTTGAACCTCATGAAGTTCGCTTGGGCCCACTTCTCAGGCCTGTCAAGGTCCCTCTGGATGGCATCCTGTCCTTCAGGTGAGTCAAGTGCACCACTCAGCTTGGTGTCGTCTGCAAACTTGCAGAGGGTGCGTTCAATCCCACTGGCTATGTCATTGATGCAGATATGGAACAGTACCAGTCCCAATATGGACCCCTGAGGGACACCACTTGTCACTAATCTCCATCTGGACATTGAGCCCTTGACCACTACCTTCTGGATGCGACCATCCAATCGGTTCTCATCCACTGAACAGTCCACCAGTCAAATCCATCTCTCCAGTTTAGAGAGACGGATGTTGTGGGGGACCGTGTCAAAGGCCTTATAGAAGTCCAGGTAGATGACATCCATAGCTCTTCCCTTGTCCAGTGATGTAGTCACTCCATCGTAGAATGCCAGTGGGTTGGTCAGGCAGGACTTGTCCTCGGTGAAGCCATTCTGGCTCTCTCAAATCACCTCCCTGTCCTCGATTTGCCTTAGCGTAGCTTCTAGGAGGATCTGTTCCATGATCTTCCCAGGCACAGAGATGAGGCTGACAGGTTGGTCGTTCCCAGGGTCCTCCTTCCTACCCTTTTTAAAAATGGGTGCAATGTTTCCCTTTTTCCAGTCACTGGGGGCTTCACTTGACTGCCATGACTTTTCAAATATCATGGAGAGTGGTTTGGCAACTACATCGGCCAATTCCCTCAGGACTCTGGGATGCATCTCGTCAGGTCCCATAGACATCTGTATGTTCAGGTTCCTCAGGTGGTCACAAACCTGATCTCTTACAGTGGGAGGGACTCTATTCACCCAGTCCCTGCCTTGTGGTCCATCCACTCAAGAGGTGTGGGGAGAGAGGTTGCCAGTGAAGACTGAGGCAAAAAAGTTGAGTCCCTCAGCCTTCTCGTCATCTGTTGTTACCAATTTGCCAGTCTTGCTTACGGGGGGGTACGCTTTCTTTAACCTTCCTTTTCTGGCTGACATACCTGTAGAAGCCCTTACTATTCTTTGTGTTTCTTGCCAAGTTCAGCTCCAGCTGTGCCTTGGCCTTCCTGACCCCATCCCTGCACAACCAGGCAGCGTCCCTATACTCTTCCTCCTTCAATAGAGAAGGTTCTCTTGAAGCTCCATGTAGACGTCTGTAATGGCTCCTGGGCAACATGTGCAGAAGAAAGAGTAGCACCATAAAGTGTAGAGTGGTGGTCTTTGTAACAATGATCACTATCATGTTGTCTCTCTGTGGTCTACGTCATCTTTGTAACAGGAAATACCCGCTTTCCGTTGCTTAATCCATCCCAAATACTTTTCTCAGTTCCTTTACCCTTCAAAGGGGAGAATCCATGTAATTGGCAGAGGAGGATGGGTCAAACAAAGGCTAGTAGGTTGGAAATTGAATCTCAGGACTTGTGACCGGGAGAATTACCAACAACTTTGCAATGAGGTCCAAGTGTGTTTGAACTGGCTTTGTTTGTGATTATAAACACATGCTACAAACTATTCATTACTTAAAGCAAGCCCGAAGGCGCTGATTTACTGGCGTGATGTATTGCTTACCTGCAGGCCTGGTAGCACTCTGACCACAAAGAGGTGATATGCTTGTTTCAGCAGGCGAGCAATATGCAGTCATACTGGAAAACCCGATGAATGTGCATCTCATTGAGGTATTGCTCGCCTGGCTGCTCTGCCCCAGTGCTAATGCAGATCAGGTGCTTGAGAGAAGCTCTTAGGAGCACCAAATGTTGCACTAGTGAGGTGTAGACCTCAATTAACATGGAAATAGAAATCATTGCCTTTTGCTACCCCGGGAGATGAATATTCATGCCTGAGCAACTCAGTTGTAAGTATCTGGAGTTGATGAGATGGTTGCATCTAGCTGATAATATCTTGACTTTCTTTGATATAGAATTTGAGAAACAGCCATTATCATTTTCCTTCCTCCAATTTTGTCTCCTAAGCTACACTTCACATGAAAATGGGAGAAATGGTTCCTTCAAGAGCTATTCAGTTGTTAGCCTTCACTCCACATGCATCTCATATTTAATACAAAATATTTTCCTATCCAGTATAACTGGAGGGATAGGTACTCATGAGAGAAGATATCTCTGAAGCCAGTTGGTTGTCATTAAACATATATTTACAGCTATCAAAGCAAAATATGAAATACTCTTATTTGGATTTCATAATAAGGTTTACTTCCATAAAACGATGCTTTATTTATGTGAGGAAAAGGTGGGAAGAGCACATAGTTTTACTCTGCATGCTGTATGTCAGTGTGGGTAGAAATCACCCTCTGACTGGTTTTACCCCAATTATTATCTTACAGAAGTTATAATAACATATGTATTCTGTGAACCATTTTTCTTCTATAAATCTGAGACTTATCAATGGAGGAGAAAATGATTCTGTCTGTAATAAGTTCCTTGAGAGTCATGCTGCCACGGTCCTTGGGAACTGGAGAAGAAGAGGTCTGGAGCTTTAAAAATACAAAATCAAACAATCCACCTCCCCCAAAGCACTGAAATGAATCTTATTTCCTAGTAAAATAATGCCAGAAAATAGCCTTTGAGTTGTGGAGTTTGGAGGCTCTTTGGCAGAAGATGACCTTAGAGGGAATAGTTGTGGCAGTAAAATACATTTTAAACTGAAATGCGTAAACAGTGAATGGCCAACAAATGGATTTAGCTCACTACTATTACTGTTACTCTGTTCACACCTGGAAAACAAAACCTTTTGCTGTTGGAGAGCTTCAGATTAAGTCCCAGATGTTTTAAAACACTTCTCATGACTGATATCTGTGGAAGAAAATCTGTTTTGTGCTTCTTGAAATGATGCCATGTCAGTATATTAGCTTTTAAAGTGGAGCAAAATGTAACTATCCAAAAGAGTTTGCCATATAGGTGTGATTTCTTGGTGATGTTTTGTCTGCAAGCCGTATCTTTATTGAATATGGAAAATACATGATGTTGGGGGTGGGGGTGGGGGAATAGATGTCCAGGAAAACTGTGCCCTCCCAGTATTGTACAGTATATTTCATGGTCTTAAGGGGAGGTAGTTTTATAACTGATCCAGTGCTGTACAGTAAAATCCTGGGATCTAGATGAAAAAATCTCTAATAAGTGAAACTCTGTAGCAGATTGTGTGTAATGCTTATTATCTGAAATTCTACAATTATAATTAATGCTACATTAAATTTCTCATGTTATGGTGATAAAAAATAAGAAAACCACAATAAGTTTCATTTTTTTTCTTTAAATGCAGCAGTGAGAATGGGGTTTGCTAGTGTTATGAAGGTAGAAACACCAAAGCAGAACTTAACTTTCTGTACAGATCTTTATGCAAAATGTGACCTTTATGTGATCTTCCAGCTTAAGTTACAAAGCAAATGAAATGTGGTAGCTGTGTATCTAAAACTATATATATGTGAATAGTTATAAGGGGCCACCAGTGTTTGTTTTTTCAAAGAAAAGGAAAAGGTTGTTGAAAATGTAGCTGAAGACTTACAGGCACATGTTTTAGAAGAATGAGTTATTGACAAACAGCAAAAATATTTATAAAAAAAACCTGTAGAAATCTTTAAACCTTGTACAATGATTTTGAAGTAGAAGTAGCTAATCCTACAGTATCTTGCCAGAAAAGTTGCTTTTTTTTATTGTTAATTTTTATAAATTCCTGAGCAGCAAGGCAAGATAAAAGCTTATCACCCATTTAATAAAATATCTGGATGGAGAGAGCTGCTAATAGCACGCAGCGTTCCTTCTGTGTTGCTTCCGTGTGTTCCCACAGTTTGTTTGGCTGGAATGGAGGGATGTTATATATTTGTAGATCTAACAGCTCCTCTTTTCTTCAAGGCTTGCACTGTTAAATTGGGTCACTGCATATAATGCATGTTAAATAAGACAAGAGGGTTTGTTGTATTTACAGAAATAGTTAGTAGCAGGATTTCATAGTATTACAGGAAACATACAGTTAAGAATAAGCACATTTCCTTTGAATACATTACTAGTAGTTCAGAAACAAAGTAATGTGTTCTTCTGGAATACATCTTCCTATGTACGTAAATTTGATAAAGTTGACCAAATGTAACAGAAAGCAGACTGTAGCTCTGAGGTTCAGTGGCTTGGTAGGTCTTTGATTAGTGTTTTGCAACAGAACATCTAAATTCTGTGTGTTAATAGTTGGGATAATTATACTTCTTTTTTTGAGAGACCGAGAGAGAGACTAAAGTGAATTATTTTATAGTATCAATAGCCTATGCAGAGAGAATTGTTTTAAAAGTTTCCCAGGCTCCTTGACTCACTTGGAAAGCTGACTACAGGTCCTTAAGAGATCACATAGCTTCTGATAATGGGATTTAGGCTTCTAGGTCATATGAAGTATTTTTTTTTTTAAAGTTTATTCTTGTCCTGATGATTAAACTGCTGGATAAAGTTGTAACTTCATTAACAGTCAAGCTGTAAAACCCCAATTCAAACCATTGATTCTACACCTGAGCTGCGTATCGGCCCCAAACCCTTGTGCTTTCTCTGTTCTTCTGTAATTTGTAAGAATAAACATTTCCTAGCCCTTAGATGTGTCTAAAACTGAACCTGCAGTTATATAGTCTTTCCTAAGCAAATACATTTCATGCTGTCATATCTCTGCTAGGCATTCCTTCTACTGCTTTTTTGCTGTAACAATAGAATTGAATCTGTGAGAAAATACTTGTTGATTTTAGGGCATTCAAGCAAACATTGCTGTTCATAAACACAATATTTTTGGAGAGAATTCATAAGTTGGAACATAGTATTTCATGTCAGCTCAGATGGTAGCCTAAAAATCAAATGTTTTTTAACTGAGAGCTCACACGCTCTTTCTGCTTTTTTCTGGGTATGATTCTCTGTCTTTACTAGCTTTGAAAAAATAACTGTGGTTCTGCAGAAATCCAAAAATGTCCTGAATCTGGCATTAGTTAATATTTCATTACTGACTTGGATGAGAGTACCTGCGTTACCTCCTATCTTATTTTCACAGATAAATATTGCAAGAACTTTGGAGGGTAGGAATAGAGTGAAACATGGCCATGACAAACTGAATGTGTAATCTAAAGCAAGCAGCATGTAATTCAATAATTATTACACTTTAGTAAGAATAATCAAGGTTTGTCAGTACTAGGCAGTTGGACAGGTTCCTAATCTGAGAGAGCTAGTTGATCGTATGTGATACTGTGGCATCCCTGCTCTTAATTTTGTGCAGAAGAGTATCTGTGGAAAGCAAGGTACTACTGTTCATGCCATACTTTCATCCATGCTTGTCTAAGAATCCAGTGTACTCAGAGATACTGAGTGCCTGCTTTGCCTGTGTGTTCCCACCTTCTGGGTTTAAAAATGTTTTGATTTAGTAAGGCCTGTCTTGTTTATTAAGTTTGTTTCCAGTTTTGATTCTCGATTAAAGTAATTTAATTTTGGGTTATTTTCCTGAAAAGAACAAAAGTACTTGATTGGCAACTGGTTGCACTTCATTCTTACTGCTGTGGATCTAAACATATTGTAGAACTGGTCTAAATGTATGTTGTCTTATGAATTGCATGCTTGCCAGTCATAGGGTTTACACCAATTTGGGAATAATGATCAGTCACAAAACAAATATTAAAAAAAAAAAAAAAATAAAAAAAATTGAGCAACCTGGTCTCATGGGAGGTGTCCCTGCCCATGGCAGGGGGGGTGGAACTAGATGGCCTTAAGGTCCCTTCCAGCTCTAACCATTCTATGATCATTTTTTATTCCAGAATGTAGTTTCTATGTACTAATGGGTAAATTCTTCAGAGATTTTGCATCTGTTGTTGACTGCTGTGGGGATTTAGTGTTTTGACGAAGAGATACCTAGGATGTGACTTGTTAGATTTCTGAGTCTGGTGGGACATTTATGAGGTTTTATGGTCTGATCTCCTGATATCACTCAAGCTATAGTACTTGGTCGTGGAGTTTCTGCTTAAAAAAACTATAGGTCTAATTGAACTATAACATCCTTTTCAGAAAGGCACTCGCTTCTGATTTCCAGATCCTTAATTCATCAGATGAATATCATGAATGCATGAAAAGTAGAAGCTTTGGTCATACAGGTTGTACCTTTGTGGTTTAAAGAAGTCCTTTTGTATTCACTTTCTCATGACTAAGTGAAGTTGAATGAACAGCTTGGGTTTAAAACATGACTAAGAGAAAAGAATTTGCTTTTATGATAGCTGAGCTCAGGATACCTCAATTAACCAGTAGGTGTATGCAGGTTTTAGAATTACCGTGACTTAAACCATACAAAAATATACATACTGTATTTGTAAAAGTAATCATAGAGTGTGAGATTTATAAGTATCTACATGCTTATTTTGCTAGAACTTGCTTTCTATTTGCGTTTTATAAATTTGTCCTGCGATAAAAAGCTCCTCTTGGCCTCTTCTCACTGAGGAGGCCATAGGTGGCTTCAGAGGCCTGCCTCTGTAGGTCGCGTTACAGAATCGAGGCCGGAGTGGAGAAGCTGCTAATGCTCTTGTACAAACTGGCACTTAAATGTCCAGAATCACCTACAGCGCCCAGTGTAGCAAGTGTTTGGGGGAAAAGTCTTCTTTCTTAGCATTGTAAACCAAGACAGCTGTTAAATTTCATGCTCGGCTTCAGAGGTTATATGTGATTGCTGAAGACGAATATCTGCCTTAAATAAAGGAGTAGGTCGTTAATCTTTTGAGAGCTGTTCATACAATCTTTGCAAATACAGAGGCCTAGAGGATAACATAATTTCAACAGCAGAGTCTGCTAGCTCTTGTGTGTCAGTGTGGTGTTAATCGGAAGTGAGTGATAGTATATTAATAAACATGCACGCTTCCAAGCTGAATTGTCACCAATCTGTTTAAAATATTTTAGTTGCCTTTCTCAGAGCTTTACTGTTAATGAAATTACCTCCTAAGATCTTGTGTATCTGAAAAGATGCAGTAACAGTGCCAGAAACTAAATTAATATGCCATGGGAGCTTTCCTAATGAAATTAATATGGCATTTATAACCTTTTTAGAGAGGCTTTTCACGAATTACAGCATAAAATGAATTCCCAGGAGACTAAGATGCTCTTTTTTTGCCCAAGTTTTTATACTTCTGCCTGGTTCCTTTCATGATGCATGAAATGGAAATTGTGAAATAAAATGTAATTATTTGATACCCTTCCATGGATTCACAACTTTTTTATTAATTGTGAACTTCAATTTTTAGATTAGTGTTTAATTTTTTTTAATTTAGTAGGCTGTGTTTTTCCATGAGATAGAAGCAACCAGCAATATGAAATTCATTCTGCTTTTGCAAGAATGTGTTTTTGATTTTCTACCACAACACTTTTGTGATAGCGATGCAGAACTTCAACTTGAGGCCTGCAGTTACAAAGTTGAATTGTGTAAATGTTTTCTAGTTTGGAGGAGTTTGATTTAATCTTTTCTTTTTATGGTTTTTGTTTTGTAGATGGTGAATAAAATGTGCTTAAACTTTTGTAAATGGGTAGTTCTTTTCATAGGGTAGGCCACAGCATGCTAAGGAGAACTAGCAGGAAACTGAGTATTACAGCTGTCCAAGGTGAGACAGGGCTAAAACCAGTGTGTAGTGGAGCAATATGCTGGGGTTTATTTAAGAACCAACAAGATTTAAGCTTTTACCACACTGGATTCACTTCGCATACTCACCTGCTCTGCTGCCAGCCCTGCCTTCACTTGGTCTTGGTGTCCCGTCCCAGCTGGGCAATCACTTGGGAAGGCTGGGTGGAAATATATGCATCTCCTTGTAGTTACCGATCTTGGACACTACTGGCCAGGGTCCATGGTCATCCCCTGGCATTCACTTGTCTTCACACAGCTGTGATCTCTAGGATTTTCCCTCGCTTCCAGAGTCTCTTCTCTAGTCATGATCTTTCCTGGCCCCTTCTTCTTTCCACAATGTCTACCTCTTTCTGAGAACCCTTATTTTTGGCACCCAAGCTCCTATTTTTCCCTAATCTAAACAGCCAGTGTGCAGAACCATAATGTGTGAGCAGCCTTTTAATTGCATGTTCTGCCTCTGTATTAATTGGAGGATTTAGAATGTGACCTTTCTGTTTAGTCCAGGTGTTATCAAAGTTTATGAACAGCCTGCACAGATTGCAGCCAGCAAGTACCACTCTTCTGCTGGAGAGTTAAAAATTCAGTTTCAGACATTCACCCACGGACGCGCACATATGCCTGATTATCTGCTGCCTCTTAGCATTTGCAATTGAAGCTATTTTTTTCACTATGAGAGCAGCTAATGTACTTATGCCAAAAGCTATGTTTGGTGCCACTAGGAAGACCTTCATTCACCTTGTTGTGGTCTCTGATCGTGACTAACATGAATATCTAGCTTTTGCATCTTTCTTACAGGAACTGAATTTCTAAGATGACTTGGTAGGGAAGGAATCCGAACATGGATTGGTGCCAAAACAGGAGGGGCAGCATGTGACTGTTGGTCTACATCTCATATGACCATTTCAGGGTTTACTCTATTTGGAGGTCTTGTATAATGTGAGAACTTTCATGTGGTGCAGTACTTCATGTGACAAATTCCAGGTAGCTTGACAGTCCTTTAATCATGCAAAAGACACCCCTATTGACTCTATATGTAGAGACATAGAGGAAAAATTTTTTAAAAAAAGGAAGGTGGCCTAACAGTAGCAAGAAAATGTCTTTGTTCTTATTGTGATTTTTTTTTTTTTTTTTAACTTTTCATGTAACTTTTTGTTGATGACCTTTTCTTTGGTGCTTCCTGTATGGTTAATGTGAGGGTGTCCCTCTGCTCGGTTGGGGAAGGGTCAAGTTCCCCCTCGCTTCTCAGAGTCGGCGGTCTTGCTGGCTGTCATGTCTGGAGGGAACTGGCCTCAGAGTGCATTTTGGGGGGTGCGAGGGCCAAAAGCATTGCTTGTGCTTCTCACTGTTAGCATTCAAAACCTTTTTTCTGATTAAAACACCTGTATATTTGAAATATATATTAATCGTCTTTCTTACATTGCATTGTAGAAGCAATGCAGTACTTTCTCTGGTTATTATTTCTGCATTTTGGGGTATGTAGAGGAGAAAACATTTGGAATATGAAGAACAGCTTCAGAGATGAGGAAAATTCTTCATTTTCTCATGCCATAGGCCCTTCAAGGAGCAGATATTCATCTCATGCTCTGTCCTTGCACTGTTTCTGCAGCTTTCAGTTCTGCTGATTTATTGGAGTCAGTGGTTTATCTGCACCTCCAGTGCTCCCAAGAGAAAACAATAGGGAGTCTGGTTGTTTCTTCTGTCAGTTTAACATCCTTTCTGCTGCTGAGTATCAAATTTTATTGCGAATGTTTCAGCCAGCTCCAAGAACTGTGCCACTGGCTGAAGCTGAAGGAATAGTTGCAGGATGTGTGCTTACTGCAGTGCTGATCAAAAGCACCTCTGCCGTTCGATCTGGAAGGAAATCACAAAGTACTTCTCGGGCAGTATGCTCTCCTTCCGTGGCAGAACCAAAAGAGATGTCCTCTTATTTTTTTTACTTTTAATTTAATCAGTTAGAGAAAAAGGGTCTGGAACCCTTGGAGAAGTAAAATATCGCCCTTTATGCAGAGATAAAACACACATTCTTCTCTGTATTTGTGACGGGCAAGGATGTTTGCCAAACAGGGTTTTATACACTGTTAGGATAGAATAAATATATATATATACACATATGTGTGTATATGCTTGTATTTATATGGACATGCGCACACCTCTGTGCAGGTACATGTAGAACAGGGTGGCGTGCTGTTCTCGGTGTTCAGCGTAAGCTTTTTCCATGGGCCCTTTCTTCCTCTCCTGGCCGTCTGTCCTCCGCTCGCAGTGGGGATGTGGCGCAGGGGGAAGCTCTGGCCCCACTGACTTCCCAAGGGGGAAGATTTGAGAGGCAATGAGGTTTTTAGGGAGTGAATGATGTAGGGCTTTTTTATACTCTTCAGCGTGGGTTTTCTTTGAATTTGAGTTTGTTCTAATGTTGCACCATGGGTGTTTCATATTTGGGTTTTGTTGATGTTTTTGATTGGTTGGGTTGTTTGTTTGCTTTTTTTCTTTTCCACAAAAGCATAATATACTCGTAGAACCACTGCAGTGTTCTGTATGAGTGCCATAATCATCATCCAATTTCTGCCCAAAAATCTCAAGCCATTTTTCATGTGAGATATTTTCAGTGTGGATTACCAAACAGCCAAGCAACATGTGGGCTATTTATAGTTCCAAATAAACAGTCTCGTGACTGTTAGCAAAAGCAGCTTTAGCAGCTATTGTGCAATGTTTATCTTGGTTGTGGTAAAGCATCTAAACACTAGGGTTTTTTAAAATGTTTTGGTGCCAATGACTTTTTACTTAGGATTCATGTACAACCTTAGAAATAAAGAAATAGCCAGCATCCATTGAAAGTTGCAGCTGTACCAGAATATTTTATTGATTTCTTGTTCAATCACAGGAAGTCTGAAAACTGGGATATAGCAGTAGCTTGTCTAGACTACTTCATATAAATTAGAGAAGGTATTTACAGTAGCTACTTACTGATGGTGAGTTGAACACATTCTAGATGTTTGGCATAATTTAGTGCATTAAGCAAAATGCTTGATGAAAGTCAAGCACCATAATTTTACACTTTCAATAAAAGCTTCTTTCTGTCATCCTGGAAAGACAAAGAAACTAACCTCTGTGTAACTATATCCCCGGTAAAACTACTTGCTTTTTCATCAGGTGATGGAGAAGGGCCTTTGCATAATACAAGCACAGTGCACTCAAGTTGCTTTTTTTTTTTTTTTTTTTT
>VFFE01005026.1:49280-73822 GCA_008921705.1 Burhinus oedicnemus
GGGGGGGGGGGGGGGGGGGGGGGTGGTGGGGGAGGAAGCAAGCATTCAAATTCTGGTGGAAGCTCTGTGTTTGTGTCAAGCAGAGCAGCTGCGCCGCAGCCTCCTCTCTCTGGATGACCTCAGTCCTGAGCAAGACAGACCGTTCCGGGTGCAGGTGTGACTACTGAATTATTTGTTCTGTTTTAGCGTCAGTCAGTTACAGTGAGGTATTCTGGGGAAAATTTGTATCCACTGAATAAAGTGAATTGGTATATTTGGTATTCCACTGTTCACTATGTGCCTTCCTGCTCTAGCGGCAGTAGTTTATTTTATTCTGTTGAATTCCATCAGTTAAATAGGACGGGCGAGGGGAAGTGACTCCAGCAACAACCTCTGAATACATCACCCAGGCGGACAGAAAGGCAGGATTGGACTGGAGATGGCGCAGGACATAAAAGATCGTTTTGACAGCTGACTTGTGATCTTTTTGAAGAGGTTTGTATATGCTGTTCGAGTTGGGAATTTTAAGTTTCTTCTCCATGAGAACTAGAGCTGTGAAAAACGCTGACTTCTGATGCAGGCGGATCCAGTCAGCCTTGCTTTGCATTTGGCTGTTCTTGTGAAGCTGTTGGTGGCTAGCTAAGCTGCCTTAGGTCACGCTGGTCTCTGCCGGGTGTCAATACATAGTTAGGTTCTGTGTGCCTTTTATCTCTTACCAGTTTATGAAGCTTTATAGAAAGATCCTGTTCCTTCATTTGTGTTTGGTGTAGACTGCCAGAGAGTAGGACTACGTGGACTGAAACGTGACTGCTTTTCTCACACTTGTTTTCAACCAAACAAATCCAGTCAGACTATGAGGAAGCCAGGTTCTCAAACAGCTGATTTTTATTTTTTTTCCCACATGTGTAAGATGCAGGCTTTTCAGCGTCTTGGAAGAATCAGCACAGCTCTAGAACCCACAAAAGCAAGTCTTTCTAGACAGATGGGTGTAGTTTTCTCCAAATAATTAATAAGAAATTCAATGCTTGCTTTGGCAGTCATTAAAGAGAGAACTCTTTATTCACCATCAGATGCATGACTTCAGCAGCTAAATCCACCTAACGCTTTTAGGATGTTCTTCCTTTTATCACTTGAAACGCAATAAAGAGAGATAGTGTTCCAGATCAGTTGTAATGCTGTAAGGGTTACAGAGAATGGTGGCAATAGTATTACTCTGCATTTGAGATCTCGGTCTTCTGTGGATCCACTATCCTGTTACTTCTGTGTAAAAACACAGTAGTGGCATGACTGTTGGCTGCATGTGAAGTACAGAGTATTAATATAGAAATGTGTTTGAGAATTTGATAAAACTTATTTTAAAAAGAAAACATCAACATTAGGATTCCTATGCAAATAGCAATGTACTCATAACCACTTTTTCGTTATGTTAAATGAGCATGCAGTTGCAGTGTGTGCTTTATTAAGTAAGAAATGGATGAAAAATGGAAGGGAGTTTGCTGAGACTGGCTGATTTTTAACTGCTGGTTCTTGTTTCTGATCCAGTGCAACTTCTTTAAATGATCTGACTGTAACTGAAGACATATAGGGAAATAGATCAGATATCTCTGAGGATATAAGAAGGGGTTTAGGTGACTCATGAATGATAAACTATCTTGATTGGCTGGTACAAGACAAGTGAACGTGTAATCCAGTGTACTCGTAGTATAGCATGGTTCTCTTGAGCATAAGAATCGTCTGCTAGCTATTTTTCTTTTAAACCATCTGAAGCAGATGGATCTTCCTTATGAAATCAGTAATGCGTTCATGGTAGGACTTGGAAACACATCAGCCTTTCTAATGGTGGGAAGTAGTTGAAGAGGAATTTGGCAGGGTCAAGGACAGCTCAACCACCACCCACTGGTGCTGGTGTTGGGAGTAGTGAGACACTGTGGTAAACAGCTGGTATTTCTGAGTCATTCCTTCTGCTGTTCCCACCTCATCCCTCTGTCTAGGATGTGTGGGTGGCCAGGTATGTTTCTAGGCAGGGAAGTCATTAAAATTGATGTCACCAATGATAGTCGTGTTATGGGGGATAGGGGACGTGGTTGCATTCCTCTTGTACCCCTTTTAAAGCCTTTAGGTATTTATCTACCTGATGTATGGGACCATCAGTAAAAAGGGTAGGTGAGCAACATGTAGATGGCCAGTTATTGTGCCTCGAAAGACACGACAGCTTGTACCCTTCATCTCACCTGTCTGTTGGTATGCCAAGCACTAGGCTACAGACCCATAGTAAGGTGTAGGAAGGGTCTTTCCCAGAAGCAGAACTATGAATGTCTTTGTATTTATGTATTTATTGGCCTGTCAGCTTTCTGGAGGGTTGATGCTGGTTTTAGGTTAACGAAGGTTGACTGGATGCATTGAGAGCGTAAAGGTTAGGTGTGATACATTAGGGGCAGGTTGAACTTTAGCAGGTAATATAGCTTGTGCTTGAATCACTTCTGGCTGCTATTGAGAGAAAAAAGGGGTGCAATAATACAGCATCTAGGTGGTGTCTCTTGGAGCTTGATGAAGGTCACAAGTTAGCTTAGAGTTCATGGTGTGATATTCTGCACTAACAGATTGTGTTTATGTTTTTAACACCAGGGTTGGACACTTTGCTTCAGAAAAGGCATCGCCATGTACAAGCTTAGGGCAAGGTTGCTACGTTAGCATGAAGTTAGTAACCTGGAATAGTGTTTTGTGTATGTGTTCTTTTGTTAGATTGCATAAGGTAGAGCAGAGGGTCATCCTGCTGATTTTAATAACAAGATCTGACACATCTGAGGCCATGGTGGCCAGCTGAAAAAAAGACATTGAAATACCCCAGTAGATGGAGTAGTACCATTCAGACAAGTTGTGTACACCTTGAGATAAATAAGAATTGTTTCTTTATGACCTTTGAACTTGTTTGCATGTCTTTCTTAATTATGTTCTTTCAGGTAAGACAGTGAAGTCTCTAACTGCTCCAGAAGGAAAGGGTCTGGAAAGAAAATCAACTCTGTCTTTGGCAAATACGTGTCAGGTAGCAGTGGCAGTGGGGGAGCTTCTTTCATTTTATTTATCTGAACCAGTCTTGATGAACCGAGTTACACCTGAATTTGGAGTTACAGATTCAGAGGAAGGAAATTCTTTTCATGTCTTAAGCTCTTAGTCACTGAAACCAGAAAAGTGGCTGCTTTTCGGTTTTGTGTAAAGTGCTGTTGCTTTTGATATGCAAATGGTGCACTGTACCGTATAACCTCAGTCTTCTAGAGAAGAAAAGGAAGGGCAGAGAAAAATGTGTGTGGTGCAGGAATTCAAATGATATAGAAGCAGGGTTCCTACTCTCTTTCACAATTCAGTCCTAAATTCCAATAAAGCAAAAAGAACAAATCAGTTTGGACTCCGAGGGCAAGGATCGCCCTGTGTGATAAGGACACTTGAGAATTTTTGCCTGTAATGAATATACACGGTAACGGAGCTGACTGAACGTTAAAGCAGCTGTAGTGAGCAGTAATAGAACTGAGTGGGTTGTAGCTGAGCGACAGCTCATCATATAATCATCATGTTTTCCACTTAAAGCATCTCTGAAAAACAAGAAAGATGGTTTAATTCTTTTTGTCTTCCTCTAACAAGAGACTTGGATTAATTATTTTTTGGAAAACCTTCATCGACGTCTGGACTATAGATACATATTTGGAGTGATAGAAGAGTTATTGTCTGTGGTACAAAATACGTTCTCCCTCTTCCACCTCATTAAATCATATGGAGAATTTCCCCTGGTCACTTTTATTTTTCCTTAAATGTCTTCTCCTGTATAGAGGTCAGATTTCCTCTGCTGGCATTTCACAATGCAGAAGCAACCACTCAGTGAAGCACAGACTTTTGCCTGTTTCAGTGGTTTTGATGCTCTCTGTCCTTTCCCTGCCCACCACTCACCCTGGAAGCTGCCGGTGAGACGTGCGGACGGCAGTGAACCGAGCAGCTCTGAACGTAGTTGGCTGCAATTAGCACGGCCCAGCCACGCCGTGCTGATGAGGCAGGCCATCGCCTGCCGGTCTTCTCTTAGTCCTCAGTTCTAAGCAGCTGATTGAGGAGAAACAACGCTCCCGTGATTAGATACCGCGGGAGCACGTTCCCCGTTTTTACAGGGAGCTCTGGCTAACCGCCAAGTCAATCTCTTCTTTGCGTTATCGGGAGAGTGGCAACTGGAAAATGGCTTTGTTTGGTGAAGTAGGATTTAAAGGAAAATAGGTCTCATGAGATGAAGCTAAAATCAGTAGGAGACTGTGCTTTATGCTGTGAGTCTTTAGACATCAGCTCGTATTGCGTGTCCTGATTTTTGCATTCTATTTTCTTGTCCAGTAGTGACCAGAAAGGCCCTATCGCACCTGGTCGGGTACTTTGAGATATGGTACAGTGCTACTCTTCATTAGTGGGCTTTGGAGCTTGCCAGGTTTTGTATCTAGAGGTCTGTTTTATAGTTTAAAAAAGTATGATTCTTTTAAAAGTGAAATTGTGTTTATTATTTATACATTTAAAGCTGTCCCTATGAAGTTGATGAAGCGTTGTAAAGAAGTCTTGAAGGGTAAAACTATGGCTATGTTTTTCCTGCAAAGTCACGAAACTGGATGGTTGGTATAGACTGCAAGGGAGTAACTTGAATTGCTTGCATTTTATATTCTTTTAGAAGAGTGTAGCTCAGTTTGCAATTACAACGCACTCCATTTATTTGCTAAAGTTTGTACAGCTCTTCCTATTGTAGTCCACCACTGAGGTATCTGTATGCTTGTAAATTACTTTGCTGATAGCTTTCAGAGAAAATTCATAATGTGGCTTTGCTCAGTTACTGTTGAGGGTTTTTTGCATGTGTATAAAACTTAGAAATAGCTTTTTCTCAGAAATTTATTGCAGAAATCATCAGAAATTAAGAAGATATATTTCAAATAAAAGTAATTCGTCTTCTACCACCTAGGAATGAATGAAGGACATACTTTTAGATTAGTAAAAGATGTAACTTTGTATGCCTGCAATGGAGTATGATAGAAGAGTTGTGATTAGAAACTTTGATTAGTGATTTCGATTAATGAAAATAACTACTGATTAGGCACTAGTTCAAGATCTGTCTTCTTGCACCAAAGTCTGAGAGTCTTGTGGGAAATGATAATGAACAAGCAAGGCAGATTTTATATATATATATATATGTGTGTGTGTGTGTACACACACATATATAGAAATATATATTTTTATATATATTTTAAACTGAAAAACATTCTAATATGAAAGTTTTCAAACCACAAAAAATGAGAATCCGCAGGTAAAAGTCAGTTACTGTTAGCATTGTTTAAAAATGAGATGTATTGATTGATCTTCCCCTGAGGTTCTTGTTTGTTTGCTTTGTAACAGAGTTCACAGTATTATAAGGATGTTTATAGGTGAAGTTAATGGAAAACTTTCTCTGATCTCACTGAAGTTAGGATTTCTTCCTAAGATCCACAAGATCTCAGAAACACACTGTCATGTTGGTGACTAGGTGTTTGCTTTCATGTGAGCAGTCTAATGATGTCAGTAAAACTAATCATGTGAGTAGATTTGTATAGGTTTAAACTCTTCTAAATTCAGGACAAAATAAATGAAAACATGATTTTTAAAAGTAGCCTTTTCATATGTTAAGCCAAATGATAATTATTTTGAAACCTACATCGATGCACTTGCTGACTTTGTATTATTCACAAAGAAAACTGTACTTTAATATTTTATGTTAGTACTGAATGGTGATGTGAGAGAGAAAAAAACTTTAGAACTGGAATTTGATGTTTGTGATTTAGGGTACGGTACAGTTCTTGAGAGTTTGTTAGAAAAAAGTGAATTCATGTGCTACTAAAAAGCCAAGACACACCAGACTAAATATTCTTTACAAGATTCATATTTTAGTTTACAGATAATCTTTATTTGATCATTTTATGTGGTTTTTGTTTCAATTTTCTGGCTGTAAAAGGTGGTGGGGGGAGCATTTTTCAGAAAGTAATTTGGAAGTCCTATAACTGGTTTACATCAGGAAAAATAATTAAGATTTGAATTACGTGTCTCAGTTTTTTGTATGTGTGGAAACGTGACATCATTTTTATTCCCTGGAACTTACTCCTTTAATGAAAGTAAGGCTACAGAATGAGCTCTTATTGAGCTAAGAGGTGCAACCAGACAACTTTGTATTTAAAAAAACAAAACCATTTTCTTCGTAAGGTTAAACAGAAGTGGTACGAGTTTATCAGGCTAGGCACTTTAAGTATAAAATGTAACCCTTTTTTCCAAGGTATTTTCCCAGTATTGGCATTCTTCTGGTTCCTATTTCTTAAGATGTTTTAATGCAAGTGTATAGATAGTTATGTAGTCAAGATCTACTTCTGGAGTTCAATTTAGATCCATACCATTTTTAACTTGCAAAAAACCCCTTAGTATTCATTTAATTGAGAAATTTGAGCTTTCAATGGCTACTTATTTGATGGTATTTTAAAAAAAATGAATATGTACAATAAAGCGTAGGTCTTCACAGTATTGGGGAGATAAAACCAAGTTTTATTATCTTGTATTTCTCAGTCCTGTTTATAGAGACTTGATGAGAGTAGCTGGCTGCATTTCTGACAGCACAGAAGAGTCAGATTAATTTAATGATGTGTAGCTAGACAGTCAAATAATTTAATCTGTTTTACTCCTGGTAAAATGTTCCTTGGCTATTGAAGAAAAGGAAGACGTTCCAATCCACTTCTGCTGCCCCAGTGTTCTAGGACAGGTAGGGTTGGTGCTGTCTACAGATTGCAAGGAGGTGTGCAGATGTGTATTTGGAGATGTCTTGGAGACACAAGCTGTGTACAACGTGCAGCCAAAGCACTTGAACCCAAGCGTCAGCCCAGCTTATTTTTGTCATACAAAAGCTGAGGACTGGTTTTCCATCCATTGCCACAGCAGAAGGTCCCTGTCTGCTCCCCAGGGCCAGCCGGGGTTTTTTGTTTGGTGAGTGAGTCCGAGTGGCCCACAGCCCACTTGGGCGAGTGTCGGAACACACAAAAAGGAGCAAATGGCACCAAGTGGCCGAAACCAGGGCCATAGGAAGAGAAGAGGAACCCACCTTTTAAAGCTGCTAGGTTTTAGCCTCGTCTTGGAGTCAACACAGACTGGTTTTGCTGGGAAAGCAGTATAAAGCAGATATGCGAAGATCGGGGATAATATCTGTTGTTTGTTCAATTCTGATTTTAGCTATTCTATTTGAGAAGATGAATGTAGATAATTGACAAACTTGAGAGTTTAGATCCAGTAGCTTTCTAGCATGGGCCTGGAGAAGTGTCTCTGCTTTATGTGACAAAGAAGTATGTGTTGTATATGAGGTCTTTTAATTAAAAAGAGAATTTCCAACTGTAAAAAGGTGTCTTTAGCTTTTGACCAGTCAAACAATTACTGTGTTTTCAGTGACTTCATGCTATTACTATAGATGCTAAAAGTCAGCAGCAATAAACACAACTGAGAGGTTTATCATGTCTTAAATTAGAGCTTTGGACAAAAAGACTGCTGCCTCAGTGACACACGCTACTGAGAGCTGAAAAGAACGTACAGAAAACTTTCCAAGATCTTGTTGATATTGTTTCTGTCAGTGTTCAAATACAGTAGATTTTGCAAAAACTCCTGTAGTACCTAATCATGGCACAACCTGAGGCCTGCCATAAACCTCAGGCATGGGCACTGCAGTACACCTGTGCTGTCCCGGTACAGCCTTTCCTGGTGGAACTGATGAGAATAAAATTGTTCACAAATGGCCTGGTTTGCCTTTTGAAGTTGGAAGCCTTTGGTGTGTATGTTTCTTTGGGCTAATGAAAAAACACATGTAACTATCACCTGCATGACTGGAAGTATCTGTATTTTATTCTCAGAGGTAGAATTATAAATCTGAGCTTAAACACTAACATGATTGATATGTTGATAATATGTATTGCAGAATCAAACGTGAGAACATACGGTACTTATTAGAGTGTAATCATATCAAGGTATTACTACACCAAAACCTTCATGAATTATTAGCAAGACGTTGTGACATTTCGGTTATGCCATAAACAAGACATTTTGAATTTTGAAAGCTTTAATTACCTTTATAGGAACTTACTGGAGATGTTTGATGTTCTTTCCATAAAAACTTTCTTGTGATCATTTCAGTTTGAATCTAGTGTCATTTGGTTTTCTTCCATTATGTATGAATGATTTTGACAGACTCATCAAATAACTGAATATAGAATTGAATACTGAGGTCAAATTAATTGCTTTTATTGGCAATTACAATTTCAGTTTACATCTGTACATTTCATTTACATCTGTAGTTCGGTCATAGATAACTGTGGTTTTGCTATGGCCTCTGCATTGAAAGACAAGTTTTGTGTCTCTGTGTGTTGCTTGTGCTGTTGCATGAATTTTGCCCAATTAAGATGAGACCAATATACTTCCTCTCATCCTCCTAACCTCTGTTATCCAATGGATGCATACAAGTGTCCAGGGATGGTATTTGCAGGAGGCAGAGTAACCAGGACTGTTCTCTGCAGTCTCTTATGTATTCCTTTTTTCACTTCACATTTCTGCTATCTAGAGAGAGCTTTGGTCTGGCTATTTTTGAACATCTGCAATTAAACCAGCTGTTTTTAATGGTGCTTCAGAGAAACAAGTGGGAACTCTGATGGACAGTGATACTCTGAGTAGTTCTTCCATGTGTGCTGTTTCTGGAGGTGTTAATTGAGTTTTGTGGGTGTGGAGCAGTTCAACAGGATGGGAGCACCACAGGCTCGGGCTCTCTCTGTGTCCACCAACAGAGTCCCTGACCCACCACTCATTCCTGGGGGTTGGTGTGTGTGTGTGTGTGTGTGACTGTCATGTGTGCTGTGCGTGAGACCTTGCTGGTGGAAAGGAGTCGGACCGACTCAAAGATCTTGAGCACTGTTCTTCAGCTACCAGAATTTTAGCATCATGGTGTGTACTTGTACAATCTGCACAGATCAATATACACACTGCAGTGAAATTGAAGTTTGGGTGGTGTTTCAAGCTAGAAGTCTGAAATACTGTGGGTTTGTGGGTTTGGTTTTTTTTTTTTTTTCCCCCCACTCTTGCTGAGGTCTGTGTCTGGACGATCTCTTAAAAGCCCTATCTTAATTTGGCATTTTGGATAGTTTCTTATAATGCTGGGAATCAAAAGTGTGATATCTTTAGTCAAAAATGCAAGTCCAGTTTTGCCTATGGACTTCAGTGAACACTTGTAAAAATGTGCATGTAAGTTCCCGACTGCGTGGAGTTGCAAGCTGATTTTCCACACCTTAAATATGTTATTTTTGTGACCACCATCACTTCCAAATACTCTGTGTATGAATATGGAGGATATTTAGTTCTTTCTGGTCAGGTTACCATAGCTGTTTTCCCATTTCGGTGGAATTTCACAGGAAAGTGAACTTAGACAGTGTTCTAGGTGGCCAACATGAGTTAACCAAGTGAAAATTCAACTGAACCTGAAAAGCAGGCAGCATCTTAAGGCTTTAAAAATGACCAATGAAGGTGTGTTATATTGACATAAATTTGTGCATCAACGTATACTAGGAAAAATATAGCTGAGAGAGTGGAAAAGGAAAACAGAGTTTTAGTCTGTCTCTTTATAAAACAAATGTAGTTAAAAAATATGTGGATTTGCTTACATAAGTATACAAGTAAGTATATATATATATATATGAATTTAAGAAAAAGCAAATTCTATAAAGAGAAGACAGTGTAATATGTTGTAACTAGGAGGAACAAAAAATTCAAAGAATTGGGAGAAAGCAAGTATGAGAGTGATAGCCATAAAAACTTTACAAGATACAATGTTTTAAGACTTCGATTAATGGTACTTAGAGTAATAGAGAAGCAGACTTTAGTCAGTGTCAGAAAGAATGATATTTGGGCAAAGTATCACTAAACAGGCTTTAAAAGAAGAGCATGTGCTGATCATTTTTGCTCTCTTAACAGGTAAACCAGATAAAAAGCTAGATAAACTACAGCATGCTGACATATCCAGTCAGCAAACAAAACGTTATCATATAGCTCTTTAAACCACTAGGGTCTATGCTTCACGGTTAATTTAATTTATATTGAGGATTCTTTTAGATCCATCTGCAATGCTTTGTTGTTGTTGTGTTTGTTTGGCTTTGTTGTTTTAAAATCATATGACTTTTTTTTTTTTTAAACAAAATCAGTAAATCTCAATCTGCAGATGAATTTTTCATGAGCAGAAAGGGACCAAATATACTGGATCAGCTGGAATAATTTACTCAGTTCTGTCATTGACATGGAACGTACAGTCAAACTGGTAGAACACCAGCCCGCTAAACTGGATTTGATATATATTGCCTTTGTTTCTCTGAACCAAGCAGTAAGGGGGCTGCATTCCTAAGAAGCTGTCATCTGATGTAGGTACCTCTGCAATGGCAAAGCAATTTCAGTCTTAAGGCACACCGTTTGGGTTTATCAACTTCACTTTTAAAGTCCTTGCATCTAGGCTAATATGCACCAGTGGCCAGACGTTTCTGTCCAGAAAGCTTCCTTTCTGTTTCTCTGTTTGATAATGAATGTTTCTTTTGTTTAATCATAGAATAGTTTGGGTTGGAAGAGACCTTTAAAGGCCATCTAGTCCGGCCTGCATTGGATTGGGCTCTGGCTGAACTTCTTGGACTTGACAGTGAGATAGTGAAGTGCTTGTAACAATCTTGGGAATGGTCACAGCTGGAAGAAGGGAAGACATTCTTTCTCCGTAATAGTGCTGCAGATTCAGATTCCAGGGTCAGGGTGTGTGGTGGGAACGACAAATGGATGCAGAACAGTACTTTACAGTATCAGTTTTGGAGTAAAACGTGTTCTGGTCCTCTCTCCATTCTCACAGGCTCATGATACTGCAGAGCTTCAAAAAAATCAGAAGTAAAATCAGCTGGACAGTTGCCTCCTGCCTTTCTAAATAGGTAAACATATTAGAAACAAACCCAGGGTCCTTACCTACTTCGTTCCTGTAAGTAGCTATAAACATCCCCTCCACCCCCCAAATTAGCATCTGTCACTTAGTTGTTTTCAAATGCTGAGCATAAGGGCCTTGCAAAGAAAACAAGAATTTAATTTGTTTTCTGGTTGACAACAATTAAGTGTAGCCAACCAGAGAAACAAACTAAAATTATTAACAAGCTAACAGCATGTCTATTGCCTGTGGCAACACAGAGCTGATGGATGGTGCAGTGTTACTCATTAAACGAATCTTTATCTGTGCTTCCTAAAGGTCGGATGCTAAGTAAGTTCCTAATTCCACCCATATCATTGCCATGTTAAACTGCGGCAGCAGTTGATCTGTCACTGCAGAACCTCTGTTTTGGGCTTAGTTCTTTGCTTTTATGTTTCTTAACAGTTCATTCTGTAATAACATGGTGCAACCCATTGTGAGATTTAAATGGAAGATCCCCATAGTCATAACCTTGGTAAGGGCAGTGAACTGAACAATACATTTGCTAAATAAGTGGTGTTCGGCTGATTATCAGCTGCTGTAAACTGCCATTTTCTTGCTGACTTCTTTGTCCTTTTTCTAGGGAGAACGTGGCTTTACTGGCGTGGATGCCTGCCTTGTTTGCTTCACCAAAATGAGATAGGGCATGCAGGAGAGAAGGGAGACTTCTGCAAGTAGAACCTACCATGGTGAGTTGGATTTTTGTCCCTGTTTCTGCTACAGAATTTCTTAGTGGTGCCAAATACATTGTTTAAACCAAACTTTTCACACAAATGTTTCTCCTTCTCTGGAAGTATGTTACGTGTAACACTTGCTTGGCAGCAGTGCTGGATTGAGTTCTCCCCTACTGCTTTTTCCTCCCCTGCCACATGGGGTCCACAGAACTGCTTGAGGGGACCTTCGATAAATTAAAGCAGCAAACTAAACGGAGCTGAAAATAATTACTTTCTACCATGTACATGAGAAAAGTATGAGAAACTGTGGCCTGTATTCTTGACTTGATACCACGGGGTCTGTCTTGAACATTATGCTGAAAAATAAGTACATGGAAAATAGATTTTTAATTTTTAATTGCTAAATACCCTCTAAAATTGTAATAAAGTGTAGAGACTCAAAATTAATAATGCTTTTTAAACTAATCTGTCTTCCTTGGCTCCATTTTTAAAATAGTGTAGTAATTGCACACCGTACAGGCACATTCTTAACTAAGCTCATTAATGTTTTGTGAGACACGTATGTACTGAACAGATGAGCATGGAAGGAAAGAAAAAATCCTGAACCTCCCTTCAAGAGGTTCAAAAGGTTACAGTAAGTGAAATTCCTGGGGCCAGGCTTGCATGGTCGTGTTCAACTGAACGTCTGAAAAAAATGCTGATTAAGCCCTGTTAATTCTGCAAAATGTTTAAAAGCAAGGATCTTTAATGAAAATACCAGATTGAGGCTATAATGAAAGACTATATTATAATGCTTAAGCACAAGAGAACTGAATGGAAATTCTGCATTCTGGCATTTACTGAATTTGACCTACAGGGAGTTACGGCCAGCATATTATTCTAGCACCTTTGGCTGTGCATGCCATTGGGGAGCCGTGGCCTCGAGGCCATGCAGTGTTCAAATTTTAAATCTGTCTACTTTTTTTGTTAGAATGAACAATGCGTTATAATATCCTTGTACAGAGATAGAAGACTTCTGTGCATATTTGTGACTTTGGAAGCACTAACTCTTTTTTATGATCTGTTGTTATTATATCTGACATGCATGAAGTGTTCTGTGATATTTTCATAAAGAGCAGCAGTAATGCTATTGTGAGATCCTCCACCCTGATGTTGGAGGATGGATCTTGGTTTTTTTCACTGCTATGAAAACTAATAATTTTCTGATCATAAAATGAAAGTTCAGTGCTTAAGGACATCAGGATAACAAAATACCTAGTATAGATCAATTTTCCATTTCTTCAAGTGTGTGTTCCCTGTCATTGTTCCCTGTGATGGTGAAGGAGTCCTAACAGAACTTCTAACAGTCCATAGCACTGCAGCATGGAAAATGTATCTGCCTTGGTGTCTTCATTGAATGGATTTAATTTGTTTCTAATTTTGAAGCTTAACCTTGGGTTTGAAATTCTAAGTAATGAAGCCCGTAATTTGCTGTAGGCGCATTGCCTTTGTCCCCACTCCTCATAACAATAATCCTATCATCTCCCTCATGGCTTCCCTTCTTTGTTGCCTTCACTTCTCCAGGTTTTCCGAGACTCCCACTTCTATGTTATTCCAGTTCTCACACATGCCTTCTCAGTGCCTTGTAAGGATGCACCAGGTGAAGCTTCTGGGCAGAGGCTTCCCATATGTTGCGCACAGAGATAAGCCTGAGCACTTGTGCATCTACAAATACGGCAGTTTTGAGTTAATTCAGAACTAATTAAAACAAAAGCAAATATCTTCTTTTATTATTGTTGTGAATTCTAGGAATGATTCCTGAAACTGTAAGGGAAATTCTTCTTAACTTTTATCAGTGTGAAATTTGATAACTTTATCGCGACCAACTTCCATGAAACACATCAACTTTCTCTATAGCGGTCTATAGCACCTTGTGAGATGATTTGGCACTTACGACCTACTACTTGTATTGGATCCATTGCAAAACCAAACCTATCCAACATTTGCGAGCTCTATCAACTTCAAAAAAATGTGTTCATATAAACAGTGATTTGACTATATTTTTAACCATGTATTCCTTGAGCTGGAGCAATGAGGAAAGCCTTATTTAATATTAAGTGGACTCAAGCATGCTTCCTGCTCTAGTGCAAGCACCCAAATCAGATAAAAGTTATGAAATACATGGAGTAGTTTAGAACCAGTTAGAATTGGGCCCAGAGTGTAAGAAGGAGAAACAATTTTTAAACATATCTAAATGTTTTTATTCATAAAGTGGTTAGTTGTGATAAGGATCTAGAAAGCTGATGGGAATATCATTGGAATGTGATGCTGTTCTGAAAACAAGGAAACACATTGCTGAGCAGAAGAGAGGGAGTGCCAAATCCACGAAAAACTGTGCCATTCAATTTTTGTTAAAGTCTACGGCATGGTAGGAGGCAAGTGTTATGAAGCTGCTTAAAGGATTAATGCTTGTTCCTGTGGTAACTCTGACGACTACCTGGTCATAGCACCCGTTTGCAGAGCCTCCTTAATGCTTGTTCCTGTGGTAACTCTGACGACTACCTGGTCATAGCACCCGTTTGCAGAGCCTCCTTCAAGAGTTGCATGGATTTGTGATGGTCTGACTGTGAGCGGGGTGTGGCTGGGTGTTAACGCCCTTCAGAATGGCTTTAATAAGTGCTATGCAGATTTTTGCCTAAATACTTTGTATTGTTAGATTGTTAAAAGAAAGCGCAAGTATGAGGAGAGGAGGTTTTTAGCTCACTCCAGTGTCAGGAATAGGATTTGGAAGATCAGACAGAACTTTCTTATCAGGACTCTTAGCTTTAAAGTAGATGTACTTAAATTTCTTTTAGGTGTCTTGATTCACACTGTACCTTATTAAGAGTTTTTAATAACTATTTATTCTACATCAGCCAGTATTGAAGCTTCAGCCCTGTAGATGTCAGGGAATTCAGCAGTGTTTCTCATGGTTAAATTCATAGCATCTGTTTTCCGGTTTGCTTTACAGAAGGCCTTTTCATTACTGGATGGTAATGAGACACGAACCTAGCCACTTGCAGCGATATGAGAAAATAAATCTTTCTATCAGTTTATTTATATGTTTATTTTTTTATTATTCAGAAATACATGAGCATGTATCATGAGATAAGTTGACCACGAGGAATGGGTGAATGGGGGAGGCAGAACGCAAAAGTATCAAGATGGCATTTCTAGCAAGACTTGAGAAACATAATTGCAGGTTCATGGTATTTCGAGTAGAAAGGAATCAGAAAAAAAAAAAGTGAAATTCAAACAGAAGTAAGCTCTAAGGTAGCTAACTCTAATTTAATTTGCTCTTGCCTCAAAAGAATTATTTTTAATACTTTTGATATTTTTCCGGTCTGTTCTAAATATAAGAAATCTGTGTAGCAAAGATGGTGAATGGTCATCAGTGATCATAGAGTTTAGGGCAGACTATTGGGTGGCAAGTTGTACTGCCTTCTTGCAGGTGCAGGTTTTACCTGTCTTTGAAATGGTGTATTTTTCTGCTGAACTTTTCTGTTTAAATCAGAGATTGTGCTTTTAAAGCCTGGGCCATAACCTTGTTCTGCTACTGGCATTACAGTCTTCAATGGAGCGATTGTCAGTAGCAGAGTCCTGAGCTTTCATAAACACTGTACTAACAACCCTTAAAACAGATTTTGAAAATAAGATGATTGGAAAAATGTCATTAACTTGCAGGTAGTGTGAAGCTTGGAAAAAAACCAGGAAAAAATAATGGAAAACATGGTTTTTATTTGGGTTAAAAAAAAAAATAAAAATCACTCTCTCAATTCCAGACATGGAAAAATAAAGCCTGCGCAGTTCTTAGCTAATGAAATTGCAATAGCATAACTTAATAAATACAAGGGAAACTCCTACACAACTCAGTAAACCATGAGTAAAGTTATTAAGTACACCTCTGTATTTCTTGATTTGCTTACATTTTGGTCATCTTAACTGTCATCAAATTTCAGGGAGGAATAGCATGAATTTGAATCGGCATTTAATTGGATTAAGTATTTTTGAACAAAGGATGGGAATTCCTCAGTATTTCATTCTTTTGAAATATTTATATTATCTCAATTATGAAATTAGTTCAGCAATATGTCTGGGGTAAAGGAAAAATATTTAAGTAATCAAATAACAAATTCTGCTACTGCAGGTATGCTTCTCTTTTGTAGAACAGAGTGCTGGAAATACATGTGTTTTCTTTTTTTATCTCCTTCTAAATCCTTTTGTAACTAATTTGAAATGAGAGAAACATTGGTTTGTTCAAATTCACTGCAAAGCAATGCTAAATACATTTGTGTTTAAAAAAAAAAAGTGGATGGGGTTCTGTTTTGATGGCAGAAGAGCAATGGCACAAAAGAACATTGTCTTACAATATGGAGTTCTGAAATGAGAGAGTGCTAGGTGCTAGCAAGAAGATGCTCATATTACAACAAAAGGAGCACTTGTGAGTTAACCTCTTCATCCAAGAACAACAGCCAGTGCAAGTGCTTGAAGTGATCTCGGGTGTGAAGTGTCTCTCAAAGAGATGAAAAAGGTATCCTTGACCAATACTGCTTTCCTTTTTCTGTCCTAAGTATACCAGCTGAACGGGCTGGTTGTGCATTCTGCTGTTAGCCTTGTGCTCTCCTGTCCTTTGGCATAGACACTCTTGTTCTTCTGCTACGCTGTTCTATGAAGTCAATAGACAGTCATTCAGAAAGAGCTGGATTTCTGCATCTGACAGTTGTGAAGCTTGTCAAACATACTGTATTGATCTGGGGACCTGAAATAATTTTTGTCAGCTCTTCTGTTCTCTTTCCTTATTGAGTTGTAATTATCCAAATATCTGATACAGTTTCAAGAGGAAAGAATTTTCTTCAGTACCTTCAGGGAATGGAGTAAGAACATAAATGTAGGCCTGGGTGATAGTTCCATACCAAAGAGCATTCATTCTGTCCACACAAATTCTGAGTAACAAGATTTTCATATAGTCTAGAAAAAGGGAGATGACAAAAATGTTTCCTTACAAGCAAACCTTCATACCAAATGCATGTAAACAGGCTGGATTGCGTGTGGATGAAGTCAAGCAAAGAAGCAAAATTAGAATTCACAAATCTATCATTCCTACTTTCAAGCCTGAATTGTGTCCAGATCCTGGGGTTTTTTGTCTCTGACTGCCAATAGTCTCTTCTTGAACATAGGTTCTTTGTCTCTACCTTTCAGAAGTGGGACTTGATGTACCAACCTGTCTTAAGGCTCCTGAACTATTGCTGAGCTCATCAGTCTCTATAGCTGATGCACAAATCTTTTCAGAACTCCACCATCCTCTGTGGGAACTGTTTTTTATTTAAACTGTTAAGGATTAAGAATGATATTAGTAAAACCTTTGGGATTTTTGCTGACAAATTTATAAGTATTCAGTTCAATTGTGGAGAAGAAGCTGTATCCGAGTGTTGCGTATAGAATATCTCCTCTGGAACCATCATCACTTCAAAAGCCCTTGTGAGTCCGGACATGGCACTCGGCATCCACAAGCCCCTATCTTTCTGCTTGGGTGTCAGACTAATTTTATTTGTCCTTGCCAGATCACCAGCACCGAACAGATTGCATTGCTTTGTTCTGCTGGGGCAAAGTCCATCCACATTAATGGCTTCTTTAATCTTTTAAAAGTGATTATTTTATTTGGAGCAGTGACTCCAGCCAATTCCAGTCTCTTGCTAGTGATAGTGGTCAAATAGAGATAAGAAGTGTCTGCATAAGACAAGTTAGACTGTAATCTTTCCATATTTTGTGCTTAATTTAACTGGAAAAAATTTCTAAACTTGATTCTCAGGAGTCATAATGTTTCATGGCTCATGTAGTTTACTTTCTCCAGCCTTGATTTCAGGTAATACCACCTAGCACTCTATATGCCATTAGCTGTTATGTATCTAATCTAAACCAAATCTATCTGATGTGTCTCATCTATGCATCTGAAGTATCAAATTCTACAGTATACTTTTGTTATGTTTTGCTTTTCAGGGACTAGAAGAGTGGGAAATTAGAGTAGACCAGGGAACCTGCAGATCTGAAGAAAAAGGAGTAAAAGAAACGATCTATTATCACAGCTTACATGGCCAATCTAAAGACCTTTTGATGGCAAAATCCACTTCTAAGCATTTAGTAATTTGTTGCAAAAATAGATGTCTTGGATATTCCTTTTGCTAACTTTACAGAACTTATATCTCTGTGTGTCCCCTGATGCATGACTTGGAAAAGAAAACCCTGGCTTAGATGACTAAAGCTCAAAGTCACAGATGCTGTTGTGTTACTATCTTGAAGCTGTAGCTTGTGCTATGTAAGCCCTTCAGTTCCTTGAAGAGCTATAGATGTCATCTACCTGGACTTCTAGAAGGCCTTTGACACAGTCCCCCACAACATCCTTCTCTCTAAATTGGAGAGATGGATTTGACGGGTGGACTGTTCAGTGGATGAGGAACTGATTGGATGGTCGCATCCAGAAGGTAGTGGTCAATGGCTCAATGTCCAGATGGAGATTAGTGACAAGTGGTGTCCCTCAGGGGTCCATATTGGGACTGGTACTGTTCCATATCTGCATCAGTGACATAGCCAGTGGGATCGAGTGCACCCTCTGCAAGTTTGCAGATGACACCAAGCTGGGTGGTGCACTTAACTCACTTGAAGGACAGGATGCCACCCAGAGGGACCTTGACAGGCCTGAGAAGTGGGCCCATGTGAACTTCATGAGGTTCAACAAGGCCAAGTGCAGGGTCCTGCACCTGGGTTGGGGCAGCCCCTGGTATCCATACAGGCTGGAGGATGAAGGGGTGGAGAGCAGTCCTTCAAAGAAGGACTTGGGGGTACTGTGGGGTGAAAAGCTGGACATGAGCCAGCAATGTGTGCTGGCAGCCCAGAAAGCCAACCTCATCCTGGGCCACATGCCCAGCAGCGTGGCCAGGAGGTCAAGGGAGGTGATTCTGTCCCTCTGCTCTGCTCTGGTGAGACCCCCCTGCAGTGCTGTGTCCAGCTCTGGGGCCCCCAACACAAGAAGGATGTGGACCTGGTTTTGCAAAGAACTGGGACACATTACCTGTCACTACAGGCAGCTTACTCTTGAATTCATCATTTGGCAGTTACTGTTAATTTTAGGCTAATTTAAGACTATGTACCATTAGATTGTAGCCTATTTGAATTTCAATATTGAATTTGTCCTAGGAATCCTCATTAAGATACCATTAATAAAGACTAACTGCTGTATTAGGATACTCGGGCTGCTCCACCTAATGTGGGTGGAAGTAGAACTGTGTTTTAATTACAGTCAATGCTCAGTCATTTTGAGATTTAATTGCTAAGTGGATTGGTTATTAAAATAACTGTCTATTATGAGACAATTTTGTTACATAATAACAACGATATTGTTGTAGGAAGTACATATTGTCAGGGAGTGCAAACATGTAGCTTTGTTTTTTCAAATGCAGAAAACAAACATTCTAGTTCATGCACTTTACCTCTGGTATATGCCTTCACAGCTTTCATTACTTACTTTAACAGTGTGAACTAGACTAATTTTTTGCTTAGTCCTCATGAAATCAAAATACTTTTGCTAATTACTAGGAGTAAAATACTTCTAAGCCCTATTCCATACTGAGAAATGAGATTCATCCTCTTTTGTACAAAGTTTATAAATCATGTTTTTCACCATTGAAAGAAGCCATGTCTGTGAGGCAGTAGCTTCACACAGCTCTTCAGGCCAGTGTATCCAAACAAAAATTCGTGTCTTAGTCACTTCTGTCCGAGGCAGGTTCTCATGGAATTCCAGGAAATTTTTGTTTGTCTTGAAGATTCCTTTTTCACAGTAAAGCTGTGTTTTTCCAAGGTAGTAGTTCTAGGCCTGCATGAAAGGAATTAAATGTATGCTTGAAAAAAAATGTGTTCTCACTGGACAGTCCAATCATCAGGATGTATTTTTAAGAAGAACTGGCTGGTTCAGTTTAGAGCAAGAGTCTGTTATTCTAAAGAAATCCATCTTAATCTAAGAAGGCCTTAATGTATTTTGACATGAAAATAATCAATATAGAGCAGTAGAAGGATACGGTTTAAACTTTTCCTGCAGTGTAAAGACTTTTATAGTACTTAAACACTCATTTTATAGTTATTTAGCATGAAGTCCGTGAGAATTTCTGTTCCATTGTTTTTACTGTTAATAATATGATGCACATATTGGCATAGTGTCTACAGACCAGTCTTTTTGCAGTGGTGCCCAGTGATAGGACAAGAGGTAACGGGCACAAACTTGAACATAGGAACTTCCATCTGAACATGAGGAGGAACTTCTTTACTTTGAAGATGGCAGAGCACTGGAACAGGCTGCCCAGAGAGGTGGTAGAGTCTCTGATTCTGGAGACATTCCAAACCTGCCTGGACGCCATCCTGTGCAACCTGCTCTAGGTGACCCTGCTCTGGCAGGGGGGTTGGACTAGATGATCTCCAGAGGTCCCTTCCAACCCCTGTGATTCTGTGACTAAGCTAGTAGACAGTAGCTACATGATGAAAATGCGATCTTTGTCTCTCTTGAAGTATTGCCATTTTAGATAAGGGGATTAGAAACTCCAATGTATTGAACCTTTAAAATCAGGACAGCTCAAAATAAATATGTCATCTGTTCTAGATGCTACATGGGCTCTGTAAGAAATTTTTAGCATTGCAGAACCGAACTATAGCCCAATCTAAGTTCATCCAGATTCACATACTTATAAGTAAATTAACGTAGTTTTGAATTACATCTCTTGTGAAGACAAAGAATGTCATTAAAACTAGACAAAAACTTTCCATACCTGATCTCTCAGTTTTATTAACGTGTCTAAGGGCAGAGAGCATATGGATGGAGAAGTTGATACTGTTTGTATAACCAAACAAAGGAGCCAGTTGATATGTTGATAGAGAAGACAGGAGTAACTCATTTCCAAGTAAATCATCTCCTCTCACATTTCTTCTTGAACTACCTCCATGTATTTCAAGCATGAAAAGCTGACGTTGGTTTCATCTTTGAAAACTTTATCCAGAGAGATTAAAATCCTTTTGAGTAACTAAAGTAAGTTTCAGTGTAAATTAGACCAGTGAAATTCTAAAAAACCTCTTCGTGGAGCCATTAATTCTTTACAGAGAGCTACAGGATCTTTAACACTCTTATAAGCTGAAATGATGTTTGGCAAATACTAGGTTTCAAGATTGAAAAGGGTCAAACACACACTGTGGTTAAGTTCCAGACATTTACTTCCTGGTCATGTTTTGCTAAATTTGGAACTGAGTCAACATCCTTTGCAGAATGTGTACTGCATGTAATTATGTTCCATATATTGTTTCACTGGAGGCTATAAGATTTGGCTGTTTCATTTGTGTTCTTAAGTTATTTATTATTGCTGTATCATAGAAATGAATTGTGCACTGGTGGTGTAGTAAACTAACAAATGTCTTATTTGTCTTATTAAACAGGGAGGGATTAAAAGGATATCTTGGTTCAAAAGTTGCCTAAGTAATTGAATAAATTTTTATAATGAAGTACTTTATTTTGTGAGGGAACAATCTTTCCCTTTATGCAGAAATTAAGAAAGATTTGCACTCTTTTCAGTGGTTGTTGTTAACAGAGATTTTAATACATACAAAGAAATCATTTCAATAAATTTTTTTCATTGATTCTGAAAGCATCTGCTGGATTGCTCAATACTATGATGGAGCAAGACAATTTGTTAAATACGCTTCTGATTCTTGTGATGATGAAAGCATCACCAAGGGGAGATGCCACCCAAGAGGAAGCCAGTTGTCTCTTCTTTGAATCTCTTACTGGGTGAAGCCATGCTAGTCACTGCCCCTGGTTATCAAGAAAGCTTTTGTCGTAGGAAATGGCAGGACCTTAACAATACTAAGGGATGCTTGTGTGTTCTTGAATGCCATCTGAATAATCCACGATAATTCTTGTGAAACAGGGATGCTCTGTAAATTGCTGAAGTGGTTGTTTTTACTGCTCTCATGAGCGGTTCCAAAGTTGATGACTGTCCCTTTGCTTTATCTGTTGTATCAAGTCTTTTGCAATGTAGGAAGGACAAACACTGGGGGAATTCCCAGTATACCTCTGAAAATAACAGAAAAATACGTCTTATTCATTAGAAAGCAAGAAGAAAAGGGCATAACACATTCTAGTGTTTATGCAGACAACTTCTATTTGAAAGCTGGAGCAAAGCAGAGCAGTATGCAAAATAGCTTTCTTCTTCCTAAAAGTTCAGCTTCTAAAAGCCCAGCAATTAAAAAAAGGAATTGTAAGTGATTAAATTGGTTTGGTAAACAGTGTTACGTTGAAAACTGAGACGCACTGTGCCTCTTCATTTCCAGGCCATGTTCATGGACCAGTGAGACAAAATCTCCAATTTCTCTTGCAGTTACTAATAAATAGGTATAACAGTCAGCTTCTTCAAAGAAGAAGTGATAAAATTACTTCTGCATGGGGTGGGGGGAGGGGGGGGAATCTCCCTGTACTGCAGTATAAGGAAACACTAGTATATGTATACTTAGTATTTAATTGTTAGTACAGATATTTAAATACTACACTACCATTTCTTGTAATGTCTGAATTCATAAAACATGTTGAAAAATTGATCACAATTTCTAAGCAATATAAATAACAGAGTATTTATATGATGTGACTTTAACCATCTTCCTGGAATTAAGAACTTAGACTCCCTGAGTAGGTAATGGAGAATCCAAAGCACAGCTAGAACACCTTAGTAGAGCCTGTCTATGTCTATTAACTGTCCAGGGAGAACTTCAGATCTCCATTTGCGGATTGACTTGTTTGGCTACAGACTAGGGGTTCTGAAATTCTTGCACTGTGTTCTTTCCATCTCTTGGTAAGAAGAAAGGCTGATTAAAGGGGTAAACCTTCAACTCTGCCTTTAGGATCTACAAATTGGGGTTATACTGAGCTAGAAATGAAGTATTGAACTCAGACATCACTGGATAATGTCATGCTAGCAAACTCACAGGCATGCAGTCTTGAACTGACATCAAGTGTCATGGAAAGGGGAATGCATTTTTAGCCTGCTTTTCTAACAGCCTCTCTAATGAGACCTTGGCATATCCATGTGTGTATCATTCTTCCCAGTGCCCCTGAAACCACTGTACAATTTGAAGAATAGCTAGAATTGTCAAAGTTAATAAAATTTTTAGAAAATTTGTGAAAGTCTGTGGCTGGTGGAGAAGAAAGACTGTGAAACTAGAACCATACTGTTTTGTACACTGTTGGACAGCAGTTGCCTGGGAAGTCCAGTGCGCACATGGCTCTGGACGAACTCTGGAATGTGCTGGTGGCTGCAGGAGTTTAGGGTGTTAAAGGACAGAAATCCAAAGAAAAGGAGGCTTTCTTCTTTCTACTGCTCACAGAGCAATTTCCTGCAAGGCTGGTAGGATTTTCCAAATAATTTTTCTACTGATTCTGTGAATTCAGAGATGTTATGTGTGCCTCCAAGTGTGCTGGTATTTGTGTGCTGTTATTAACTGAAGATGGATAGATGGGTCCAGGCAAAACTGAAGAGATTGGCTTCTGCAGCATTGAGAGCTGCCTCCTGTTTCTGAAAAATGATAGAACTATTTGTAAATCCCGAAGGTCACAGGACTGTACGTTGCTTATCACACGTTTGTTAGTGCAGCTTCTGGTGTGCTCTTATGAATTTTATTTTTAGCTTTCACAATCAAAATGCTGTTTTTCTTTTTTGTAGTCCTATTATCGTTGTGCAAGAATACTGGATACTCTTTCTTCACTGAAACAGTGCATCAAATTGCAAATGATGTATAAAACTTAAGTATTTCTCTTCACTTTTCACTATTTCTCTTCAGAGTAAATAGTATACGTTGTGCTGTTTGATATTATAGTCAGCTTAGTCATGTCCTGGAGAAAGTTGCCAAGCCTGGAAGTGAGAGCAAAAGTGCTGTAAAAACTAAAGCCCAAATTTCATCTTTCCGCCTCTACATGCAGTCAGCAAGGTAGCTGAA
Organism: Burhinus oedicnemus; assembly: GCA_008921705.1. Classification (NCBI taxonomy): domain Eukaryota; kingdom Metazoa; phylum Chordata; class Aves; order Charadriiformes; family Burhinidae; genus Burhinus; species Burhinus oedicnemus. The sequence goes on from VFFE01005026.1 coordinate 73,011, forward strand.
AAAGATTTCGGTATTTTTTTCAGACTGTTTGAAATATACATGAGGGGGGAAAAAAAACCAGCTGCAGTTCCTCCCTGCTCTTCATCACTGCCATTAGCAGTCTCCAGAGCAATTCCTACTCTGCATTTTTCCTGCATTCAGCCAACGCAAGACAACCTCTGTTGACCTACCTGCAATCCTTTCGTTGTGAACATTACTTGGTTACTACTTTTCCATGTCAGGAAGGCAAAGTGGTATAATCCTAGCAGTACAGGTCCTTTCCTCAGCCAGGTTTCTCTAGTAAGAAAGTTAACGCACTTCAGCCATGCTAGTCCTTAACTTTTTGTCTCCCTATGGAAAAAAAGGCCCTTGCTGAAGTCTTGGCTTCCACAGATGCATGTATCCTCACCTCAGTAGCGTTTAATGGATGGATTAGTTCATGGAAAGAACAGAGAACAGTGTGAGGAAGTCTGTCACTGAGTGAATTCTTGTCGTGGTTTGGAGAAGGACTGATAGGACAGGAAGACTTCCAAGGTCAGCCTTCAGTGGTGACACCGGCTGGGGTGGCATTCTATAAAGCGTCTGAGTTTCAAGACATACGGCATTATGGGAAAGTTTACTGCTTATCTGTAAGTAGCAATGGCAATTATAATATAAATTCTCTGAATGTCTTTCTGGTTGAGGGCACGCTACTCGGGGCTTTTAATTATATCATTTGGATTACAGAGAAAATACAGAGCCAGGTTTTCAACCTCCTGCTGGAGGTTGTTTTACATAATTTTGGGCCTTTTGGCTATTGTGGAGTAAATATTAAGTCATATAAGCTGTGTGTA
>VFFE01005033.1:0-217229 GCA_008921705.1 Burhinus oedicnemus
GGGAAGGGAAGGGAAGGGAAGGGAAGGGAAGGGAAGTCTTCACAGACCTCTGAAAGAAACTATCATTTTCCTTTATTATTGTTCTCTTAGAAGAGCTGCACTTGAGTGACTAACTTAAATAACACAAGCAAAAGATGATGATTCATGCTGCTTTTCCTGATAGTTTCTAATGTTCAAAAGCCAGTATCACAGCTGCAGCTTTGAATAAATGCGTGGGGAAAGGAATAAAATTATAGTAGGTATGTTAGCGTAATGTTCCCAATGTGCAGCCTGTGTATGTGATTACCTAATATTCCTTACCAGCTGTTTCTTAACATTAGTCATAGTGATCTAAAACAACCACCCTCTCTTCATTTATCTCAGTAAACATTGTTCTTTTTTGAAGAGGTAAGCTGTTTAGGAACAAAAGTTGTTCCCTCCTCCCCTTCAGCTCTTTCGTATGCATGTCGTAATCATCTTGAATTGGAAATAGCTATAGCTGACTGTGTAGGTAATAAACAGTGAAGAAATATTTAAATATGGTAATAGCTATATTTGAGTATCATAATGAATGTGTTTCCTAGTAGTGTCTGGAAAATGCAAGGCTCTGTTCTCATGCCAGTACAAAACAAAGATAAAAGGAGGAAATGTTTTCATTTTCTTGTTTAACACTACACTTCTCTCTTTCCAAATGGAATCCTCTTCAATTTATTGTTTGTCTTTTCATTTGAAGCTGCTTATACTGTCCAAACATTTTGGTTTTATTTCAAATATGCATTGTCATAATTCATTACCTGTTCGTGCTAGCATCTTCATAAGTGTCTATCCCAGTTACTGATGGTGAGCTGTGCTCTGTTCCTGACTACCTCTTAGGAAACTCAGTGGGACATGTGTTACCAAATTCACCAGGACACATTCAATAGAGTAAATGCTGCTTAGAGCGAGGAGAATCTGCTCAAGGTATGTCTGAAGGGGAAATGGAAGGAGTGCTTGTAAGACTGAGGAAAGGCAGCAAGTGGATCTCCCCACCCTGTGGCTTCAAGTACTGTCTCTAGGCAGGGTGGTGACCTTCCTTGACAGGACAAGCTGCAAACCAAAACCTTCCTGTAGCTGAAACCACAAGACCCATTTCTTGCTCCGGAAGAAGGCCAGAGTCAAGACATGAAATGACATTTAGGATCATAAGCTGATCATAAGCAACCTGGTCTGGACCATGTGAGCTCTAAGAGGGCTTCTTTGTTTTTGTGTTACGTCTGTGTAAGCGAGAGTGTAGTTTTGCCCAGCACTTAAAAGTGATTATTTCTCACTGCTTAGTCTAAGGAAAGAGCAAATTAGTCCTTATTCTAGTACGTGTATGATACTGAACTGGAAGCTGATATTTCCTACCTGGTCTTGAACACAGAATGGATTGACTGGAATGCTTTCTTGTCAGCTGTCAGCAACGAGAAAGATTTGTGCTCCTCTGCAAAAATAAAGCATTGACAAAACGAAATTGGTTGATAAGTATTTGGATAAGTTTATGAATAAGTATTTAGAAAATGCAATTTAAAACCCCAAACAACAAGAAACTCCAAGGACTAACCATTGTGGAAAAATAATCAAACTGGTCATATATGGAGGGAAAATCATACTTTATTTCCAATTTTGAAGGCTAGTAAATGGTTGTAAAACCCAGATATCAAGGAAAAATATAGAGAGAGGCTCAGCTGGGGTTTGATTAAAGATCGGTGCCAAGGTCTCATTAGTATGTAAAGTGCAGTGTATGTACCTCTGTCAACATATAGCTGGTGCAAAATCAAGGTTGATTTCTGCATAAACCCCCTCCCCTGTTTTCTTTTGTCTTTCTACTAGCCTACTCAAACTGTGCCTTCTCTTTCTATTGGCAATACAGGAAAGAAGACTTCTGATCTCAGACTGTGGTGATTTTTTATTTCAAAAGAACAATCAACAACTAAAAGAAATTCAAGTGATTTTCTTAGTACCTGCTATTATGTAGCTGAATAACCAAAGTTCTTCTTTATAGAAAACAATCTCGAAAATGTAGTCCTAGAAAATGTTATGTGCCATTTGTAGACAGTAAAGTAGTAGTATAGTATAGAAAGTAAAGAAACCTTCACAATTGGAGCATATTGACCAGTACAACACATTCTACTCTTAAAGTTATTTAATATATGTAGAATACCAGCATGAAGTATGTACAGTCAATGTTTCTCTTTGTACTTCCATTTAGATGTTTGCTGCAGCACAAGATGTGTCAACTGAAGCATATGTTAGGATACCTGACAGACTAAAATTCAAGGCACAGTATTCAAATACTGAAGTCAGGTCTTTTGTACAGATAACCAGCTGTTATTTAACAAAAAGATACTGCATAATTATTCATACTGAAAATATTGATAGTGAGCACATAAGCAATGAAAGCATGCATTCTGGAATACTTTAAAAACAACTGTGTAAAAGCAATTTTTTTCTGAGGAAGTTTAATCCAGTGTACTGCTATACTAACTCACGCTCCTGCTGTTGCCCATACATTATGTTCATGAAAAGTAACAGCTGTAACATCTGTTGTCATCACAGCATATTTTCAGCTCAGCATTAACACACATTTATACTGTATATGCAGTCTTTCTCTTCTCCTCACCTCTTCTTCCGAGAGAACTATCCCTCCTTCAAGATAGACATGTTATGCTTAAATAACCTGAGCCTCCAGAAGTTGAAAGGCATTCACAACACATCTGGATCTATTGCCAAATCCTTCTTGACTGCGAATTTGGTTGGGAAATCCTCAGCAGTTAGAGCATTCAGGGCTCTTGAAAATGAGTACTTTCTTCTCTTTAGTTTATCTGATTCAACAAGGATGTTCCCTGTAGACACAATATTTCTGGGATGTCAGCCAAGACAGTAACCTATCTTCTGGATTTCTACAAAGCACCTTTCCTTCTTCTTAAACCACTTGAATCAAACAAGGGATTTAAAAGCTGGAATCTCACTCAATTCTTCCTTTTTGCTTGTGTGTTCTTTTTTTTTTTTTTTTTTCTTCTTTTTGTACTTACTGGGAAGGAACAGTAATCAGCCAGCTAATAGGTAACTGATATACTCAGATTTCATAGTCCTCTCTTGCAGTCCTCCATATTTATAAATCTACCGTGGAATTTACATTTTATTTTAATAGGGCCTTGTCTAGTAGAAAAAACATGAAATAGCTACTCTTTATCATCAAGCTATTACAGATGGGCAGAACCAACTCTGATGACATAGCTTTGGTCTCTTTTTTCACATTTTGTCATTCAGCTTGTGGGTGTTTGGTTATCACTCAAAGCCTGACTGAGTCTGATTCACCAAGCTTTTGAGCTCTAGCTTGCTAGTAACATCAACCTCTATGCAACACATTGGGTTACACCTGCATATCCAGCTAGCTAAGCCCTGTGTTGTTCCACACATCCTCCTTCCCTAGTCACACATAGCAAGAATTCATGGTCAACACTAGCATAACACAGAATTTCAAAACCATTCCAAAAAAAAAAAGCATCAACATTCAGTCAGCTGTGAGTAATTGCTGATGCCTCAGGTGATTCTTCCTTCCAAACAGTGTATTTCCATAAATTCTGGTTACCTCCTAGGGTCTAGCTCTCGACAGTCATTGACCATCTTGACAATCACTGAAAGTCATTGAAGATTGCTGTTTGTGTTGACCCTATCTGGGCAAAACAGCCAACTCAGAAACCCATGTGTTTCTCCCCTATATGATCTGAAGAGGGTGTAATTGATATGTCTGTACTGTGTGACTGTTTGAAATGACTGTGGTGTTCAAAACAGCTTTTGGGTCACCATTGCTCTCTGTGATCTGACTTGTTACAGATAGGCACAGTATAATTTTCATGAAATAACAGTAATACTCAGAACCTCACATTAAAATAAGTATTGTTTTTATACTAATATCTGCCCTATGAATATCTGCAAATATCCCTTGACTTCAAAAGCAATTTGCTGGATGAGGGACTAACTAACAGGCTATTGATATACTTCAACCTATATACCATTGCAAGCTGCTTACTCCTTTGTGACTAATTGGTGGTTTACCATTAAACAATATTATGTCAGGTATGGTGCATCTAGAGAAAGCTGTAAGATAAAAACATTCTGTTAATCATATTTCAGGGAAATCATAGAATAGGAGCATAGAGTTTACATCTCCTCTCCTGTACAATCTGGAAATATGCTGTTCTCACCATCCTGTGCTTCAACTTTTCAGTATGGTCTCATCTGCAGCAGCAGTTTCTGAAAGTTGCAGTTTACATTTCATCTAATCCTGATCTCTGGTAAATAAAGACATGAGACTTTGTATACTTATAGATCAAGATAAAAGTTTTTGCTTGCACACATTGCCATGTAGGTTTCTTGAACTAATCTTCCCTGAAGAATTCAGTCAACAGTTAAGTTTTCCTTGTTTTCAGAATGCATGAGGACTAAGGGGAGAGGACGCAGTTATGGCTTCAAGCAACATTTCAACCTTGCAATAGAAATCAACAGACGTTAGAACCAGTTGCTCTGAGTGGTAGTAGCAAGTGCCAGAATTGTAGTGCTGGATACATGAATTCCATGTAATGGAAGTAATATACCTGGCAGGAAAGGCAATACAGCTAAAGTGAGACCTTTGGTAACATGCCCTCCCATTCAGATAAGGAAGATGTAAAAGACTTCCTGGAAACAATGAATGAGGTGGGGAAACGTGCTTGTGCCTTCTGTGCCACAGCTGGAAAGTGAAACCATTGTACTACTGAGTAAAGACAGTCAAAATGAAACAGGGTAAGGCTGTTCACTGTCTGGGAGGTATGATATGTAGGGTCAGGCCAGAGCATGTGTACAATTGCTGCCCTGTCATGTGTCCCAGTGCACATGTGGACATCTCAGCTAGGTTTCTGCAGTGCCTCCAGTGCATGGTAAACTAGTTCTAACTCAACGCGCGCCCTTCTGTCTGCATTTAAGTTACAATTTAATAGCATGAATTATTGTTTCAACTTCTAAAGGATTTTTTAGTATTTTGCAGAATGACTGCCATGTGAAATACAGACATAAAATATTAACAATGTTCATATAGTGGTTGGGAGCAACACTCAAGAAGCTGCAGGGTGAAATTCTGTGTCCGGTGTTAGACAAAGAGATCAGGCCCTTTTGGCCTAAAAAACCTATGAATTACTTCGATATGGTAACACCTGGCACATTATAAAGACAGATCTCAAAAACAGACATTGAATTTTTTTATATTTGTTTAACAGCTTACAGGAATAGAGAAATGAGGACAGGGCCAACGAAAGTAACGACACTTTGAAAGTAGAACATATAAGAAAAAGAGACAATAAAAAGTTATGAGAACATATTAATCACACAGAGTCTCACCATCTGTTGACTCCATATATATACCCCATCCTACTGCTCCATATGGTACTTGAAGATAAATACATATAATGATGGATAACAAGTGAAAAATAGCACACAAAAGGTCTGACATACACATAGTAAATAAGCATATGGCATAATGACCCCATTTTGGTGTATCTGGTATGACCTCCCAGAACACACAAGCAAGGAAAGGAACTGATCAGCAATTGAGCAAATGTAGCATTAAACAGATCTAGTGACTTCAGTCAGTGAAAACTCAAAAAAACTCAGCCATGGAAGGAACCTTAACTGAATAAACAGTCTAGGAATATTAAACCCTGAAAATAATGAGACATCATACAACCACAGAGCTCTGCCCAATTGCTCCATCAGTTCTCTTCCATCACGCACTCTCTTCCATACGCATCCAAATATCAGTGACTTTCTTCTGTCACAAATCCTATTTTGCTTTGTCTGTGGGTACCTTCAGTGACAGAGTTTCACATTTAAGGAACTAGAAGATACTCTTCTGTGGACTGTGGAGCAGAGAACAGAGGTGGAGAGTCTGTGCTTCCTCTTTTCCTGCAGATTGTTCCCTGTGCAAGGTAGATCATTGCTCACCTAAGAAACAGGTCTTAGGCTGTTTAGCATTGTCTACATTTCCCTCCCAAAAAGTGTAGAACTGGGGATGGAATTTGTCTTGCTATAAGTGGTAGCAGCTTCTGTATGAATTTTCAGATGAGAATCACCTGGCACATCAAGGAACTGAGCTGTGCAAAACAGACGCACCCTATGTCTGATGGCAGCTCTCAGCTCCCAGTTCTCAACAGACTTTCTGATTTTTAAGGGAAGCAGGCAGCCTGGTGCACAAATCCTATTGGTTTAGAGGGACTTCCTTTCATTTGCACCTTCTTCCCCCTCCCTGTATTTGTGGACTTCCATGTCATGCAGAAGAGATGAGCCTCTGACCATTGGTTACTATGGTTTCCATGGCAGCCACAAAGATTATTTTGGAAAGCAGTTGACTTTAGCTGGAATCTTTGATCTTTATTTCTTAATGAGTTGTGCTGAATGTACAAGTATTTCCTATATTTCTGCTCCTATTACAATTCAAAGATTTTCCTTTGCTTTTTTTATGGGACTATTTTCAACCCAGCAAGGAAGTTACGCCCGTGCCTGAAGGAAAGTCACTGCAAACCGCTAATCTATTGGCTGGGGTCTGGGGTTGCTGCCTTGGTGTTGCTGTGAGGAGAAGTCAATGTGTCAGGAGAATGAGCATTCTGCACCCACTTTCCTGGTCCTGTGCAAATGATAGACCCGGTGTGGGCTGAGACTCTTTTCCTGGAATGTGGAAGAAGCAGAGTCCTGCTTGAGTGCTCTACCTGCCTCCAGCCACAGCTCCAATATTAAGAGCAAGTGACATTGCTACCCTTATACAAGAGAAGGAAGGGGATTAAACTTGGTCCAGTTGCTAAGTACTTTGGTGATTAAAACCAGAGAGTTCTTATCAAGCTCTGTTTACTATTCTTAGTTGTGTTTTATTTTCCTGCAGCTATGCACTCCTGATGGATGCTTATGGTTGCAGAAGCCCTGTTTATCACTTTTGTTGTCAGAGCAGTGATATGTATTCTGCCAGGTAAAATTCAGGGGCACGTGTCTCTTTGTGGCAGAACAGTGAGCTAAGAGGATTTCATGCGGGAGTTTTTATGAGACCTTTCTACTTGTGGACCATAGATAATAGATGAAAGATCTAATAAGAGCCTTCATTTCTCTCTGGAAAAGTGACCTTTCTGGAGGTTCAGCTTTTTGATGATTTTTCCTTAATTTCTGGTCACCTGTTCACCTTCTGGTTTTGGCCAGAAGTGGAAGTATTGCCCTGCCATGAGAAATGCTTTTTCTACAGTATTTCTGATCCACTGAAGCAGTGAAATGCTAGAAATCTTTGTGAGAAATCTTATTCTTGCGAAATTAGGAGCTGTGTTTGAAGTAGTGTTTCCTCAGCAGCATGTGCTTACTGGGAAGAAAGATTGCTGAGCAGTGTAACATGGCACCTGTCTTCTGCCGAGTTAAGTAACCTAGAAGGAGGAAGGGAGTGCAAATAGCATGTTAGAATAGAAATCCGTGCAGTAAAGCTTATAAGGAGGCAGTGACAAATCATAACATCTTACTATGTCATCCCTCCCATTTGGATGGAGGATAGTCTATTGGCTAGAATGCTTTGATTTATTTTCCATGCTTAACCGTGCCTCATATTATTCTATGTTGACAGGGCTTTCTGGTTTCGGAAGCCAAAGGCAAACTCTAACCTTATTCCCAATCCGATATAACCAACATGAGGCTCTTTTTTTGTCTATTAAGATAAGCCTACATACTAAGCTGCAAAGGGGAGAAGGTCGAAAGATGAATTGAGCCAGCTCAAAAATCAAGACTATATAATTTAGTGTAATCACTGCATCACAAAAAACCTGATTTCTCCCCTGCAGCAGTGACAGATTATGAAGGCAAGAGGTGAAAACTGTCTGTGCAGGTAGTATGCTTGGCTCATACAGATGGTACTCATCTTTTCCGGAGGAGATCGTGGAGCTGGGCCTTGGTGAATCCATGTGGACTGGAGTCTTGTTCTTATTGTTTCCATGCACTCCAAACATGTGGGTCATACTGTTTTTCTGGAGCACAGTAGGCTAGATTTTTACTGGTTTGGTTTTAACTCTAACCCAAATATGTGTTCAGGAACCAAGTTGTCCAGAACATTTCTGGATGAGTGCTTGGCTGCCCCAGCAGCCTGCCATTCCCAGACAACCAAATTCCTGGCCTTTGCCTCAGGCTGGGTAGGTACATTTCTGTTTGGTATGCTATCTCTACACTCTGAGACAGTCTCATTTTCTCAGTGGCCTGATTTTCAGAGGTGCCAAGCGCCCACAAATCTAAAAAAGTCAAAGGACATCTGGGTGCTCTGAAAATCTTGCCATGGATGGAAATTTTCAATTCAGCAACAGGAACACTTGCAGGTGATTTATTCTGTCCTTAGCTGCTTTTCCTGCCATGTCTTTTACTTCTGGCCCTTTTTGTGATTAAATTATATCAGCAACTTTGTCAGCTGTCTGACTGGGAAGCTCCTGCTTATGGATCCTACAGATTAGTTCAGATTCTGTATCTTCCTCTTTATTTATTTACCTATTTATTAAAGCAAATAGCTAGTTTTGGAGAAAAGCATAAACGTGCTGTTAGTGAGCATAGCATCACTGTAAAAACTAGTAGACAAAGTTGATAATATTTCAGAAAATCTTCATGATTGTTCTAAATATACAGGAGCTTTGTGGCCTTTATTTGTAATTTTTAGATACTCAGATTTGATAAAGTTATATTGATTTACATTTGCTCTTGTGTGCAATCTGCAGTACGGCATCAGTTACCCAAGCTGGGCATATACATGTGTGCAAGTGAATTAGTCTGTTTTTAAGAGAAACCCCACAAAGAAAAGTTGTCTTTTCTCTCCTCTTAGAATTCATCCCCTAATACAGTTTGCCATGTCTTTAGGTCTTAAAATCATGGTTATGATTTTTTTTGATTTATGAACTGGATACTGCTGTTTAGCAAAATCACTATGAGCGTTTTGCAGTCAGAGGAAGAGGCTACTGAGTTTTATCTGTAGCCTGGTATTTCTGACATTCAGTTTTAGGTAAGATGGTAGAGAATGAGAGACTGTGGAACAACTTAGAGATCGTGGAAAAATACTGTAACACCATTTCATTGGGTAGTTAGAACATTTCAGTGACTCAGTTTTTTTTGTAATCAGCCTTACTGTTTGGACATATTGGGAGCCTTTTCAAGCTGATTAAGATATTCCTTGAATGACTCGTGTGTTACTTTCTTCAAGCTCTGTTTCTAAAACTGCAGCAGCTATTTGGCATAGGCTGAAACCTACAACAGATAAAGAAAGGGCTGTGAGTAAAGTATGAAGTAAAGGCAACTTGTCCCTCTCAAGAGAAACTTTGTGTACCCAAATGTTCTTGGATCACCACAGGAAAAGTGACTGATGCACAAATCAGAGTTCACATTTGTTGGTCCAGCCATTTCTATCCATTTCCCCACTAAGCTCAGACTGTTTTCAGATGGAATGAGGTATATTTTTTCAGTTATGATGCTGTGGAGGCTTTTCTTATGACACAAGAGAATTGTAAGAGAGGCTGAAGGATGAACATTTTGATGGATTTGAGAACAGCCTTATAGCAAAATAACTCTGATCATGAGCAGTCACCTCTATTATGTTCTTGTATTTTATTTTGTATCCATTTGGAAAAGTTTATTGTTAGCTTTTTTATTTATGCCTCTTCTTCTTTGTTTCTGTTCTTGGATTACGTGGAGGCTGTTTTCTTCTGTTACTGGAAGAAGCCTGAAGTGATTTGAAGAGTTTTCTTCTCTGTAATGTTCCATCCTGGACCTGAAACACACCAGTTTCTGTGATGCCTTCTTTTGTTTTTGACAAATGGTATTTGTTGACTTTTGAGGGAAGGGGGAAGTGTCAAAAAATTTTCAGACAACTTTCATTGTGATTTAATCTGGGTATCTGTGTAGGAGAACAGCTAGGAGTCAAGTACTGTCTCATTGCTCAACACTAGCCACCCTGGACTTGAACAAAATATGCTGCTGTGGGGAGCAATAGGTATTTTGGCTCTACCCTGCAGAACTACTTTTAGCAAAACTAAACTGATGCAAAGTCGGAATGGTCAAATGTTCACTGAGTTAATTGGATTTCTGTGAAGTCAGTGCCTAAAAGAACTGGACTGGATCAGTGTAGTTAACACCTCTCCTGTGCATTGTGGTGCAAGATTGCATCCTTAAAACACTTAATACTTTTACTTCACTTGTACTGAACAGGGTAACAGTCCTTGAGTATACCAAGGAATTACTCCTGTAGCAAGGACAGCAGGATAAGGGTCCAGAGTAATTTCTAAAAACACATTAAGTTTCATTGAACTTGCATCCGTAGCAAAGACATTGAGGAAGACCAGAATAAAAATGTGATGGATGCATAGGAAATATAGGAGGCTAATTGTATGCAAAGGCAGATCCACCTGGCCCTCTGTCCCCTGGCTAGGATAATTAATGTACAGTTGCACAGTTTTTTTCTAAATAGAAGAATATCTGGTGCTCAGAGATGTGGGTGAGTGAAGAGTGTTATTTGGAAATACGATCATGCAAAGGCTTGGAAGACAGCTATTGTGTGGCTACACCTTCAAAGGAACCCTCTAATTCTGTTCAAACAATAAAGGAGAGAGAAGGCCCAGGTCCATTCATGTGAAACCGTGAATAGTTTCCTGGCTTTGGGGAACATGCAGCTTATGCTTCATGAGACTGTCATCTCCTCCTTTGAGAAAGCACAGTGGAAATACCCCGGAGGGAAAAGTCACATGGGAGAAGATCAAAGCAACCCGAAAAATGTAACTGAATGGCACTAGAGAGGCAAGGGGGAGGGATGATAAAAAATGCCTGCTACCTCTGACATTGGCAGGTCAGGAAGAAGGAGATCAGCTGGGACAAAGAAAAGGCACCCTCAAGAAACCGTTTGCCATTGTGTGCTGTAACTATTCCAAAAGGCGCCTATCTAGAGTAACGCTCACACACCCTTAAGAAAATAAGATAGACGTTTTCCCTGTGATATTTTTGTTTTACTTTGCAATGGTTTTTTTATCTTCATACTTAAATGAAGCTGCCTGACAACTGACATGCCTTTCAGACTTTGGAATTTTAGGAGGGAACATATAGAGATGACACACTTTTCATCTCTAAGATCAGTAATACAGAAAGAGCATATACCTGGTGTCTGCCCTGCCCATAATGTGCCATCACAGGGCATAGACTATGGACCATTCTCCCACACGGTGAGTTGCTCTCAGGCCTAGGCTGTGCAAAACTGGCTAATGTAAGTGCATAATCTTATCAAGTCTCCTCAAAGTTCACAGCCCATTCTTTCCCCAACCAATAACCTGCCTGGATTGCTGGTTAAATTGACATTTTCTAGAATCTACTTAAGACAGTAATATGCATAGCGTGTAGCATGATGGCCTAGTGCTCCTGTTAGACCTTTAGATTCCAAATTAGTAACCTTAACAACACCAATAAGTAAACATCCCGTGATTACAAGTGAATTTTTTTCAAATGGATCTACAGTGACGCTTATTAGCCAAAACCTTTGAATGACAGAAGAAGGTGGCATCACTTCCCGATTCCTTTTCAGTTAGGAAATGTCTGTGGTCAGAGCATTTTCATCTATCATGAACCCAAGACTCCTCTAGATTAAGAGAAGTGGCTAAAATGGATTTTTATAAATTCAGTGCAAATGCCACTATTTTGAGGAAGTGAATTTCTGCTACAAGACGCACTCCTTTGAACTTGCTGCTTGCTATCCAGGTTTCATGATCTAAATGATTTACTGTTTGTTGCCTCTTGAGAGCTGAGAAATTTCATTCTTATGATGAAAACTCCTGGGGAGATGCACTCATTTGTAGAGTGCTTCAGTTCAGATCAACTATGTAAAGTGTGTGCATAATAATACCAATGACAGACTTCCTTGGCTGATTTTTTCCAATGTATACTTGTGGGTTTTTTTTTTTAATTTTTTTATTTTTGGGGCATAGTGTCTGGGGATTATAATCTTGATTGGGACTTCCAGTTCAAAAAGGGAGCAGTAATTCTTTCCTTTGTTTGACTGGGGTTTATCAGAGTAGTGCTTATTTAACCTTGTGGGCGTTGTCGTGTGATACCACTTTTGGGCCCGACGGGCTTGGGAGATTTCCTTCTCTACCACCTATGACGTAGCTGTGCAAATGAAAAAGGGAACTTAGTTTACTTCAGGGAACAACTTGCTTCTACTCTGATAAGATTTGGTGTCTTTCACCTCTAATCTTAACAGAGATTAAACAGTGAGGATAAACTGAGTTCAGATTAGCTGAGGCAAATGAGGTTTTTAATCCTGCCATTTTAAAAGTAATACTGAATACTTTAGGGTTTGTTTGTTTGTTTGTTTGTTTTGCCAGTCTTCTAGTAATCAAGGAAACTTTTGATACAAAGTAGAAACGTTTCAGGCCTGGAGAACCAGTGCATGGGTGAGCCATTGCAGGTGTCTTTTGAACAATTTAAATGAGGGAGAATGGTGAGCGCTCGTCAGGCCAGAAGCAACCTTGTGATGGCAAGGGATGTGCTCAGATGAGTACGCTACTGTAGGAGAAGGCAGAACAGCAGATGCCGCTTTGATGGCATTGGGTGAGTTGACCTGAGATATAGCTGCTTACCCAGGCCAACCTCAGCCCGTAACAGAATATGACTGAGAACTCAGGGAATTAGTTGCCACCTCTGATTAATCATACACCCCCAATTCTTATGGCTTTTAATTGTATATTTTGAATGTCTTGGTCACTTAATGATTTTGGTATGACACTCAGGAGGTTGAAAAGATTAACCATCTCAGAGCCTTGTAATTTCTCATTTGTCCCATAGCCAGTGGGTCATAGCTGGGAGCCATGCTCTGCCTAGGTCTGAGTTGCACAACACTGCAACTTGTGGTGGTGCTGTTTATATAAAGTTGTGTGTGTGCTCTGTGCTCAGTGTAGGAACATTCATACCCTCTGTATGATTCTCTGCATGGCTTCTACTTTACCAGTGCTTTAGTTTGGTTTCTTAAGGACATTCTGGTTATGCAGTTGTATAGTGTGCTTGCCCCCTTTCTCCATTCCCTTTGCTCCTTCAGTAGCTGCTTATGCAACCAAAAGGTTGAGGTCTGAAAGAGATGTATGTCCTACAGAAGCCATGAAGTTGCATAAAACAGAACAAGCTTATCTGTACCCTTACTGAGGGGCTGACTTTGATGAGCTGGTCTCCTTCTGGACACCAGAAAGTCAAAGAGAGGAATCTTATAAAAGCCTTGACCGTGTGAAAAGCTTCACTTGAATCTGATGCTTAATCAGATGCCAAAATCAGGCAAGCATAAATCTGCAGAAAATGTGAGTCCTTAGTTCTGTTTTGATGGAATGATATTACAGCCTAATGCTCTCTGAAGGCTGTCGCAGCTGAAGACCTTTCCTTTACTGTCTCCAGGTCTATCCTCTTCTCTCAGTCCAGATGCACAGTGAAGGAATTCTGTTTCCAGCCTTCCAGATTGAAGAGTAGAAACAAATAAAAAAAAAATCCACAAAGGAACTGAAGAGAGAAGCCTGCTGCCTCATCTTCACCTTGGCTGCCATCTAGTAGTGTTTTCTGGATGAATACCCTGGGTTTCTGTAGAAAGCCTTGTGCTAGCATCAGTGGTGTTGGTGCTCTGCGTGTTCCTGCTGTGGAACATTTACTCACATGAGAGGTGGGAGAGGTCAAGATAGGGGTGCCTTGGACTGCACAGTGTACCTGAGGCATGGACCACATCTATTCTGTAAAAGATCTGGCATGTTTTTTGGAGTTATGTGGAAAAAGCACTGAGAGGTGTTTAGTAAACATTATGCATCTCTACACAGTGTCCTATGTGGAGAAGAAAAAATAAGTCTCAGCTAAGGGACAGTAATGAACTTAATTTTGAGACTACATGTGACAGTCAGAAAATCTCCTCTCCAGGCAGATCAGGAGCATACCAGCTGTTCTGTGTAATATGTTAGACCTATGTATAGGTGTATATAGAAAGACATTCTTGTCTCTTCACTTCAAAAGGGCTGCAGGTTAATCCCAAATTTCTGTTAACAGAAATAATACATTGTGTAATTTGTCACCTTGGAAAGCTCTCTGAAATGTCTGCTATGAACCCAAGCCATCTCATATTTCAGCAAAGTTTCAGTGAGGGAACCTTACAGGAAAGCGAGAACCTGGGACTTACTGGCACTCTGCTGAAAAAACAAGTCACCAAAGAATTCATGGTGCACTGCTTGAATTCTTGCTTGCAAAATTGCAAAAGTTGTTGCTAGTTGGTTTAGGATTGAAAGTGATGGCACATAACACTCTTTTCTGTGCAAGGACAGGCTTTCAATTTTCTCTGATTTGTGACATAAACAAATAGCAAGTGCCTTTGGAATGTGCATCTTGAATAGATCAGCCCGAGAATAGAGATGGTTGCTCTTTCTGTCACATTTTCTCAGCTTTTGCAAGTTTCCTACAGCAGAGGATGCAGGGCTTCTGCTGAGGCAAGCACTGCTAACTCCACTAATGAATGGAAAGTGATGTCTGACCATGTGATAAGAGAACAGCACTTTCCATGTTTGCCTGATTATCGAAGAACTGGAATCAGCATTGACGAAGATAATGTGATGTCACTCTTTAATCTGGCAAGCCTGCAAAACCACTTCCTCCTTGTGTAGGCTGGAGGTCTCATGATTGCCATTTCACTCTAAAGCATTCATTGAAAATGATGTAAGACAGTAGAGCTTTGACTCTGTCCTTTTTTTAAATGAATGAATGCTATTGTGAAACTCCTTGCAGCTATATTAGGAAATACACTGGTTATTCAACAGAATATACTGGTTATCAAACAAAAAGGAAAAAATGAAAAGATTAACTTCATCACAATTTTTTTTTTGAGCTCTGGCTTTGATTTCATTTGACATAGATTAATAGGCTAGCCATCAAGTTAAAATTCATGATCTGAAACACCCATTGCCAGGATTGAAAGAAGCTGGTCATCTTAAAGATGGGGGTGAGTGGGTATTTTATACCATGAGGATCCTGTCCATAACTTTATCTTAATATGGTTTTAATAGGTTCTCTGGAATAGAACACTTACATTTATTGAGATTTGTAAATGACTAGGAAAATCTTGCAGGAGGCTACTCCTGTCAGGGTTTTTACAGCTGTGACTTGTGTAACAGGGTACATGATTTTTTGCGAAGAGTAATCTGTAACCTGTTGACAGTCAGAGGTCAGCTAGGGATGACAGTGAGGTCTCTAAGTCCTTTTGCATCGCACAGTACCACCACAGCTGTTGCTGAAGTAATGCATGCTGCTACTTCAGGCAGGGGGTTGGCCAGTAAAAATACATTATAATTGTGTTCATATGCATTTCACTCAGTGGAATACACTCATAATAGGAGCTAGCAGAAAGTCTTCTAACTGTCCCTCTCATACTGTTCTTATTCTCCAATCCTACTCTCTCCTGCCTGTGAGGGCTGTGGACTCTTTAGCTAGGATGGCAGCCTCTTCCAGTAGCCTTACTATAACATATACAAGTGAAACTGTGATTTGGGGGGGGGGGCCTTTGGAGCCTTATGCACTGTGAATAATAATCACTGTTCCCTTATGTATGTTGAATATGTAAAGCAAAACAATTAAGGTAAATCCTGAAGTTTTGTTTGAAAAACAGAAAAAAAGGATGGAAAAAAGTCCAAGCTATTTTTCTCAACATGTGTTTAAACTAGATGCTTAAAAGACTCGTAAAAAACAGAGCAAACATTGGATGCTTTTAGAACCAAAAGATGAGATGAAAGATGCCATAGTATTAGATTGTCTAATTCATTAAATTTTTTATTCATGGATTTTGAGGAATGTTGCTTTGCAATTGTGATTTACACTCTCCAGGATCTTCTGGAACACTATGTAGAAAAACAGAAAATGTAGTGGTTCTTTAAAGGATTAAATTCTGTTATTCAAATTCCTGGCCAACACCTGTCAGGTCTCTCACTTTGAACCATTCTCCTGTCTTTAGTGTTACTGGTGGTATTACTGAAAATGTCAACAGAAACAACTTTCGAACCTCAGCACAAGCCATTACTTGGCAATTGGTCTTGATGAGCTAAGCAAGATCTGCAATGCTGAACACCTGCCAGCACATTCCTGGGATACTTCTGATGATGCCATTGAGAAAAGCTTATTCTTTCACAAACTCGGTTCTAAAACCACAACCGCAGAATGTATACTCTGGACATTTCAGGATATAGGTATCAGGGTCCAGGAGCAGCAGTGTACTGCAGTGTGCCTGGGTGGTGCAAAGAAACAGTAGTGGCCTGGACAGCTTTTTACTAAATGAAGCATGTAAAGGCCTTCTTGGCTTCATATGTGATACTGGGATTGTAAGAAAGAAGAATGTCTTGAGAGGTAGGATAGCTATAATATGATGCCTTTAAAGATGTAGAAGCAAAGGTAATTTAGTAAATAAGCACCTTTTGTCAAGTTTCTCTGATGACACATCTTTCTTCTGCCCTTTATACCTTGTTCAGTCTGTGGCAAAGTGCCCTTTCTAAAGGTACCTGTGTACCACAGACTCCTAAAATTAGGGATTAATGTACAAGTATACTTCTTTTTCTTCCTAAATAGTTGATCAATCTCTTCTTTTTGTGTCCTTCAGTGATTCTTACTGAGTGGTTGCTTAGTGCAGGGAACTTCTAGCTCTGGACACACAACCCAGGCAAACCTTTAATTTCACAAAATGTGAGATGCCCATATAAGATCGAGTTAATGCCTTTGGCAAAGATCATCAAAACCAATCTTTGTGAGCACAAAGGGAAATCTATCTTCCTGGCTCTTGGAAAGAGTTAAAGAATCAATCCAGATGATTCAGGTACTCTAAAATCAGCAAGTGAGGGTGGAGCTGCCTGGCCCTTACTTTCTTTTCTCTCCCTTCTCCCCACAACGATGATAGCACCACTGACTGGGCCATTGAAAGCGAAACTGTAAGATGCACCGTGTGAGGTGGCCCTCCAACCGGCTTTGGCTGCAAATTTGGCAGTTTGGCAGTTTCTGCAGGAGAATCTTCCCCCACCCTGCCTGTGGAAGTCTTGAAATCCTTCATCTTGTGCTGTTGTAACTCTGCAGCGCAATTTTCCCTCAACATGCTGGAAACAGAAAGAGCTTTGAAACTACCTAGTGATCAAAATGGATTTATAAATCTGCTCCTCCTTCCCCTTATCCCTGTTCAACCTTGTATGTACTGTCCTTCACTACATCACAGTATGTTCTGAGTATATTTAAAATTATTGTTTTGTACCTCTTTTTGTATACCAAAATCAAATCACTAGCACGCTGTAATTAAAGGTTTTGTATCACTTTGGAGCTTTAGAGGAAGGAGGCTAAGAATGTGAATGGTTTGGGATGTCCTCTTCTAGCACATGTCTGGATGACTCATTAAGGCTAATTTTAAATGCTGGTGGCATGTCCTGTCAGGTTGGCTTTGTTTGCCATTATTCTTTATCCCTGCACCCAAGGCCAGTTGCAAGGTCTATGCCCTGCTCTAGTCTCATTGTTAAAAGTTCACATCACTGTGCACTGCAGCAGTTGTTTCACTGCAAAGCACTCTAATAATGCTCTTCAGAGTCCAAGATAATACCAAAGCTCAGAGAAGAGGTCAGATGACCAGCTTGTATATGCCAATATTGTGGTTTACAGAGCTATGTTGATTTTTACAAGGGAACGGAACATCCAGCAGCACTGGAAGCGTAGAGGTTTTAATTCTTGATCTTTCCATTGAGTCCATTTGTTGTGGTCCTTTTCTTTCAGAGAAATCTGAAAGGTATCTGCCCAACAGTTTTTGATCTGCTGTTGAGAAAACCATTACAAGATGGTGCTTCCTTCTGTATTTACTTTCTTTATCTCAGGTCTAGGTTTCTCTTAGGGCTTTTATATGGTGGTTGTCTTACAAATGTTAATGGAATAATCTTGACAATTTCCTGTGAGAAGACTTCAGCAGATATATAGATATCTACCACAGAAATCTGATTCTTTGAGTCATTGGAGTTATTCTGAATTCTTTCATTGATTGGGAGAGCAGATTTTTTTTTTATGTTTAGTATATATCACAAAACAGGGATTTCTGCATTGCAGCAGGAACCAGAATGCAGAGAGACATAGTGACTTGTTCATTGTGACACAAGAAGCCAGCAGAAGCTCATAATTTGAAGCCGGATCTCTGTTCTGCCCTAGGACCTTTTTCCTGGCTTTTTAATACCTTGTGTCTGAAGGCCAGATGTCAGGATTTTAGAAAATAGAAAGCTGTCATAATTTGTTACTATGGAACGTATTTGATGAGCTGACTGACCAGTGTTTCCTTCAGTCCAGAAATGGTCATCATCTTCTACTGTCATCTGTCAGATGTCATTTGTAGAGGTTAACTTGCAAGACAGGAAAAGTGAGCTACAAGGACTTCCTAAGGAGAAATGAGCTAAGAGACTGCATAGCCCTACTTTTCCAGACACTGCTTATTTTTAAATTACAGTGGCGAGTGAAGTCTGCCCTCTCTAGTATCTGTCACTGGCTGAATTGTGGGTCTGTTCTGTAGCAGGGATGGTGAGTGTAAGAGCTGTGTCTCCCTAGGAAGTATTGGGGGACACTGCCATCTACTGTCTCCCTTACCTGAAATAATAGTTTGGTTATCGACTTTGTACAAGAGATGAGTTTCTTCTTCTGCTGCTACTATTTTTTTTTTTTTTAAAATAACTTTTCAGTTTCTTGAGTTTCCTACTTGCACATCTCTCTTAAATGTGGAAGGATCCTGGCTGAGGTGCAGTAGAGAGAATACCATGCTGAGATTCAGACAGAGTAGCTTCTATTTCTATCTCCACCACTTGGCATATTGGAGAACCTTGGGCAAGTTCCTCTGCCCCCATTTCCACCCTGCTAAATGAGGAGAATGGTACTGATCTGCCTCATAAACTGCATTAGTGTTTTAACAGCAGGTCACTGTCATTATTACTCTGATGAATAGCTACAGATTTGGAATAGTCCAAAGGAAGAGTAACTCTGGTCTGGGAAATCCATGCACAAGTGTGAGGGAAATCATTGCCACAACATTTTCTTTTTCAGAAAAGTAGCCAGTGTTGTATGCTTTCTTTCTTTCTTTCCTTCTGGTGATGAGGACTGTCCCGTGACATGTTATCACACTTCTGTCTTCTTCCTTTATCCCTGCAATGGCCTCTGTACAGAGATGGGCTCTTGCCCTTGGACAGGGCATATAGACAGAATCACCATCTTCTCCAGTGGGAGCGGTGTATGTACAGCAGCTGAGGGGAGCATGCGGTTCCACATTTGTGATGTCAAAATGTGTTTGTAAGACAGCACAGACATCCCAATGGCCTTAGCTTAGTCATACTGCTCAGTACAAAACCAACACAAAGAATGCTGGGTTCAGTTCTAATCATCCACTTATAATTAATTCATAATTAACAACAACCAACACTGCTGTCCTACTCATTTAATGTCTTCAATATTGAAGGCTCTGAATAAAATTTTTTATGTGTTTCCCTCAAAATTCACTTGTTTGAGATAGCTATAACTCAGCAACATACTCATCTTGTGGAATTGATTGTTTTGCGTAGTAGAGCTAGGTATTCATGACAGGGAATAAATAAACTTGGAACAGTGTAAAGCATTTATTAATTTTTGCAGGTCTAACTTCTGGAAAATAGTTATCACTGGGCAGTAAATCACTTAGATTGAGCCCCAAGCACCAAAGGGCAGTGCAGCTGAGAACAAGCGGTCCAAGATGTACCTTTCTATTCCTCTCTCAACAAGTTCATTCAGCTGGTGAGAGCTGGATGCGTTGATCCTCCCAGCTGATCATGCTAGGTTTGCATATCTTAATGCTTCTAGGCAGTCAGTGCTGCAAGGAAGCTTTGGGCAAATGCCATTGTCCTGTAAAGTCTTCACATGGCTGGGAATTAAGTTTTATAACTCATCTATAGCAAATAATTTATACAGGCCACAAGGTCACAGAACCACAAAATCAGTGAGGCTGGGAGGGACTTCTTGAGATCTTCTTGTCCCACCCCTGTGCTCAAGTGGGCTTGCTGGAACAAACTCCCCAGGACCACGTCCAGTTGGATTTTTAGTATCTCATGGATGGAGACTCTACAACCTTTCTAGGCCAGTGCTCAGTCACCCTCACAGTAAAAAAGTGTTTCCTGGAGTTCAGATGGAATTTTATGTGTTTCAGTTTGTTCCCATTGCCTCTTGTCCTGTCTCTGGGCAATACGGAGAACAGTCTGGCTCCCCCTTCAACCCTCTGATCGGGTATTTATCCATTTGATAAGATCTCCCCTGAGCCTTCTCTTCTCTAGGCTAAACAGTTCCAGTTCTCTGAGCTTTTCTTCCAGTTCCATAATTATCTTTGCTACCTTTTTCCGGACTTCCTATAGTACGTCCATATCTTTTTTGTACTGGGAAGCCCGGAGCTGGATGCAATAGTCCAGACATGGCCTCACCAGCACTGAGCAGAGAGGAAGGATCACCTTGCTCGACCTGCTGACAATATTGTTCCTAATGCAGGCGATTTTGTCATACAGTCCTGGGAGAGATCCCTCCAGCTGACAGTGGTAAATAACTGTGCTCAAGTGCCATCATGCTGGACATGCATGCTTGAACTTCTTGTGTTTGGAAGAGGCAACGATGCAATCTCTTACTTCGTCCATTCTGGTGCAACTCCTCGCTGGCTGTCACTTTTGCATGGAACTGGCATTTCATAGACCAAGGTTTCTTAGGCTTTCAAGATAAAATTCTGGTTTTTCTCATTTCTCATTTTTTGCATCTCTCTAACCCATTTGGGTGCTTGGAGGTTACATTTGTGTCTTCAGATGTGTTATGGAGGAAGCAGACAAGCAATGAGAATTGCAAAGGGTTCTAAATCCAATTATTTTTGAGAGTAGCAAACATAAAAGATTTATAGAACTGGAAAAAATAGTAATGTCCTAATAATTTCTCAGCTTCCTCATCAGTTTATAACATTTTAATGAGTCTTCCAGGGCAAATAGAATTCTCTTTTTGCATCTCAGGGCTTCTCCTCAAACTACAGCATCTCTGTCTCTCTTTCCCCCCACTTCGCTCCTTCTCTCTCCCTCCTCTCCTTTGTCTTATGTAGGCGGTTTCTTCTTTTGACCATGTCTAGCCTACAGATCAGTCCCATATGCTCCTTATGTTTCTCTTGCTTGCTCTTTCCTTAGTTTCTAATGCCATAATGCTTTCTGTGGTCTTTCTGTGGTTCTAAGAACTTGAAGTTCAAGGGAGTAAAAAAAATTAAATCCCTGAGAGCTAAGTCATACTGCCTTTCTGCCTTTGCTAGTGAATGGTTGTCTCCTCTACAGGAAGACTTGTAGGTATAACTCTCCTGTCTCCTTAACACAGATCATGAGAATCACAGTAAAAGACTTGAGAGGACAGATAGTCCACAAAAGCCAAACTGGATTTTGCAATTTGCACAGCTGTCTTCTAACCACTAGCACCACTTTCTGCAACACCGAGATTTACCGTCTGTCTTCACAAAACTACTACTGTGACCCCTGGTTCATCTCTTGTTCAATATAATGCATCAGAAAAGAGTTTATGCAGAAGCTAATAACTGATGAACAGATACATGAAGCCAAATTGTGGCCTTCAAATCAATGAAATTATTATGGTTGGCCTTCACCTGTAAAGAGTAGAATTGGGAAAAAAGGGACAGATTTTTAACTATGATAGATTAACATGGGGGCATGGATATCAGCAAAGTGATCTTCAACTTCTGTCAGTAAATACTGCTTTTCTGTTTACTGTGTCTTTAAAGAGAGTGGCACATGAAGATAAAACACAGAGAAGATATACCTATCTGAGAAGAAACCTTTTATTTTCTGTTAAGCCTGCAGAATTTATAATAAATAAAATGGCAGAATACATTTATTGCTGGGTAGTACCACATCTAGGATCAGAAGTGGATGAGTGATGTGGTTCAGAATTCAGTTACTGAACTGGACAGCTGTAATAGCTGCTTGAAGGTCTTCCTGTGTCTTGTGGAGTTATCTGTACAGCTGGGGAAGAAATGCTCTTCATCTCTTAAACCTGCTGCTGTGAAGGAGATCTGACTCCCTGGAAGCTGCCCTGTTTTGGTGATACAGTCAGATCTCCAAGCATTGGTCAGATACTGACAGCTACTGAGAGTATGTTATAGAATCCAGACCATTTTAAGTTGATTGTTTTTTAGTCAGATTAAGTGTGTTACAACTCTTTACAAAAGAACTATGATGTATTACGAAACTCAGCTGTGCTATCAACTCTTGTCAACTGGAAAACACTTGAAACCATTCATAATAGATCCTGTGATATTTACATCACTGTGCAAAATTATTCAAATATGTACTCCTCTCATCCCTTAAAGTGGCCTGATCCATGTACCGCTGTGATGTAGGAAGCTGTTTAACCAATGAGCCGGTTATATCCTTAGGCATTTGAGTCTGAATGAACAGAGGGCCAAATCATCTGCGTTGAGTTGTTGAGACAATCCACCCAAGTGAAAGGCCTCAGCTGTGGAGCACGACATGTTCTGATCTTGAGGACTTAGGCGTGGTAAAGTCAAAAGAGGATATATTTGATTCAGAGAGTGTAGTATCACTCAGCACCAAGTCAGAGAGTGAGGTATCACTCAGTAAGGTGCTAAGAAAGGATTATGCATAATGTAACTTGGACAATTATCTACAAGGCAAGAGGAAGAGACCATAAAGAATAAGCCATAAGGAATAAGCCAGTCATTGTGCAAAGTTGTAAATAAAGCCTGAGGCATGATGGAGACCCAATGTAGAGGACAATACGGCTCCTCACAGCAGTTAGCCCAGATGAGTTTAGCAAGCCAGTATCTATGAAGAAAGCCCTAATTGTCTTCATTTAAAAAAAATTAAAATCTTAATTTTAAATAATCAAAGAAGTACTTGAAACAGTCTCAGCATTGCTCAATGACCTCTGTAACTGTTACATGAAATGCATGGCCGAACATTAAGAATTTCTACATAGCCTTTCTCATGGTTGCCTATGCAAATGTTCTCCAATTTGTCTTTAATGGAGGATGTCCCACTGTTGCTCAGCTTAATATAGATAAATCTCATCCCTTTCCATCTTACTAATAAGTTGTCCTATTGATTTGAAAAGTATTGATTTGAAAAGTACAGCTTCTGCAAGACAAGTTTGTTTTCACTGTAGAGTTCGCAAGATGCACGGGTCATGTTTGCCATCTAGAGTTGTCACTTTCTGTCCTCTAAGTGTGAATCCTTTTCCCAAATTGTGTGTCACTGATGATTCAGGACAAAGGAAGATGGAATATTAATGCTTTTCTAGCAAATACAAAACCTGAATAGCTGCAATGTAATCACCTGGGTGTCAATGGTGATATTTGTTTTCATTCTGTGCTAAACTGTTAACTTATAACTGGATTGAGTAACCCTTTATGACAGTAATTTGCTCAGCAAATAAATAGCCAGTATGCTGGCATTTTTATTAGGTAGCAAGTAGTCATCCAGAAATACTGACTACTCATTATTTAGCCAAAGGTTCTGTAACTGCTTCTGCTAGGGATTACGTCGTTGTTTTAATACAAGGCAACAGAGGATTCTCAAGGTTAATTTTGGGATAGCCATAATAACAACTACTACTTATTTTAAGTACAGTCTCTGAGTTGTTTATTGCCTGCTTTTCCATAAAACACAAAGTACCATAGCTAAGAAAGCAATGTGTCCTGGAATTTAAATAGCTTTCTGTAGACACCAGCTTTGCTGCATCCTACCATAACTGGGTTCTTCTGGTTGAAGGTAAAGCTTAGTGTCTGCGACTTCAGCTCAGCTGTGAATAGCAGTTAACTATCATTGCATTTTCCTTTTGCTTTGCCTTTAGATACAAGCAGCATGCTCCTCACATTGACACAGATCATAGAGTCTCTGTCAGAACTGATAAGCTCAGCATCCAAACTCCTCCTGAGCCATGTGGAATGACATACAAGCCTGTTAGTCCTGTTGGCTGATCTCTAAGAATAGCTGCACCAGTGTCCCTCTTCTGCAGCCAGGGTCTTATTACAGACATGCTCAATCACAGGAAAGATGACTCTTTCTGGAGGATGGATGATAGCCTTTCCCTTGACAAGTCTTATTGTCTAAACATATTTTTGATTTTATGACTGCTGTCTGTCAAACTCAGAAACATGGTGGAGTTTATTTGGTATTCTCAGCTGGATTTCAGAGAAGGATGAGTTAGGGATGTGGCTGTATTCTGCTTTGCACTGGGGACAAAAAGGAGGAAAAGTATGCAGGTTACTTTGTCCTCCTTGCAGCTTTTCTTCATTTAGTTATAACCCTTCTGATAAGACTTGATTTGCCACAATAAGGGTTGGGTTTATATTTGAGGAAAAACTAAAGAAATACCAGCTTGAGCCTCTGTCTTCATCTCACCAACCAAAAAAACCCCCTGAGAAAATGAAATCAAACTTTCTGTTGTTCAGTGAGCTAGTTTTCCCTTGACATGTGTGATTCAATTGACTTAACAAACAACGAAAGAAGGAAATAATCAGGAGGGTAGACTGACAGGGTAACATGCAGCGTCAAACTACTTTTTTCCTGAAGTCCAGTTGTTCACACTGTTTCTCTGTTTTTTTACTGACACTGCTGACAGGTTACCTGGTGGCTTCCCACCCTCGCTGCTAGGAGTTTGTTTTCAGTTTGGGATGGACAGGTGCCAGATCCAGAGTCTTCTTTTGGGTAAGGTGACCTAGTGGAAGCTGCCAGTGATCTTTCAGTCAGAGCTGCTCTTGCCCCGCACTAGCTACTCACCATTTCCCTTATTCTTGCTCTTGTACCACTCTAAGCCAACCTTTGCAGATTTGCTACCAGTTTCTGTTTTTCAGCTCTTCAGTAAGAGCATAGCAGCAGCACACAGAGCTATGGTCAGACTTCTTATGTATGGAGGACAGGAACTCCTACCTCTCAGTTTAGAAGAGGCTTAAGTAGATTGTCCTACTATCTCTTCCCTCCTTCTTGCCCTGTACACACAACTACTGGCTTTGTGGACATGATCTGCAAGGTGTTTACATAAATTATGGTAACCACTGACTCCAGGCATATTTAGGCATAATGCGCTTCCCCAGTTACCTGTTTTCCAATCTGTAAACTTGTCTCAGCTTCATAATATTTCTCTCCTTTTCCCTTTTGTTTCAAACAGAAAAGCCTCCCAAACAAATAAAACAACATGTGTAAAATAAACATTTCAGAGCTGCCCGCTGACTTTTTTCATTCATCTCTCCTACACTCTAGTTGTAGTCTCAGTATTATAGCACCAGATAGAGGGGAATGACAGAGAGAAACAGCTGAGAACAAGATGATATATTAACTCCTCTTTACAATCTTTTCTCATGCATAGATCAATAAATGAGAAAATACTGGATTCATAAAAATTATGAAGACATTGGGCCAAATCCTTCTCTTGTTACACAAAAGGTTGTGGATTATGAAGCCTAAAGGCTGAGAGCAGGTAGATCCTTCTCCTGAAAGCTCTTAGAAGACCAGGGAATGACTGTTTTGTCGTTGGTATACCTTGTTTCCTAACCAATGACTGGCATTGCCATTGGACTATCTTCTCCTGAACTTGGCATGTCATGAACAACACAGCTACTACAGAGCCACCTCTAGAAGAAAGTGCCTATGTGTTTGCCTCTCATACTCTCTGTACACTCTATGTGTGTGGATATCTGTCACATCCCTGTACATGTGCTCAAACTGATAAAATTCTCTATAAAGCAGTCTCTTCCAAAAAATTAGTCTGAAAGTATCTTTGAAATCCTTCCTTTATGATGGTGCTACTTTATGATGCCAGGCACACAAGAGCACTCACAGAAGCCAGGTTTGCAAAATAATTCTTCAAAATTCCTGCAAAGTGTCAAAAGACTGCAGTAATTTGCCCAGATCTGCTGTAGGAGAGGTAAACTAGCACAGCTCAACAGAAAGCCCACCTTAAAGCTATTTATGATTCAGCCCTTTCCAAAGACTTAAAAATATTGTTTGTATGCTTTACTGACCATCAGAGAATAACTAGGTAGTTAGTAGAGCTCACTGTTATTCAGGAGTTGGAATTAAGCGTGATTTATTAACACTTCAACATTGTCTCCTGCTGGGCACTGGCAGTAACAGAGTCAATTCTTTGGCCCATCAGCTACCACCAGATCCCAGCGCATTCCTCTGCATTTCAGGAATGCACTTGGAGTATATTCCCTTGAATTCACAATGAAAATGAAATATTCCCCAAGGGATACTTTCTCTTCCTTCATATCTACATGGTGCATTAATGATGTAGCAATGAAAAGGAGGTAAATGGGTTTTTTTGTTGCTGCTGTGGGGGTTTTTGGCTATTAATTTAGACCATACATTCTTTTGCTTTCATCTTGAAATAGAGGAGAGAAAAGAAATACAATTTATTTTTTCTCCACTTCTTCAAATATAAGAATTGGTGGCTGTGACAAACTCCTTGGGGAGCCTTGAGTTTGAGCATCTGCTCCCCACAATCTTTTCACAGAGACAGCCAGAGAGCCTCCTTGGTTACCGCTGTCCACCAGAAGACACTTCAGACTCGTGTGGTCTGGAACTAAGATCTCTGCTTGGTTCTTTCAAAAGAAAGCTAATAATTTCAAAATGTCCCAAACTATTATGCTTTAAATACTCTAGCAGGTCTGCTGGAGAGTTGGAGTACCTGCGTACTACAACTTATTTTCCATATGCTCGAGCAAGAAATGTATTGCCGTACCTTAGCTAGCTTGAAATTACTCTTAACTCACCATATTAAGGTAAATGCAAATAAAAATGCTTATTTGCAGCTTCTAGAATAGATGATATAATTAAAAACATTAGTGACTCTTGCTTAAGACCTCAGAGATCAAAAAATAATAACCTCAGGATGATAAAAGGCATAGGTTGCTTTTTTCTAGGCATACTTGAACAGTGATTAAAAAGAAATAAATCTGCAATACTTCCATGGTTTTCTTCATATCTTAGGCAAAACTGAAAAATTTAAATAAGAGAATATGGCTTTCTCAAGTGTCTTTTTGGCATTGCATTAGTTCTCTGTTTCTTTCATTGATCAGGACTGGCATTGTGCCGAGCTGGGAGATCCATGCCTTGGTCTCAGAGTGACAGATCATATTTTATCTTCGAGTTGATGGTGAAATTGCCCAATTGTTTCTGAGAGAACATAAATGTAGGGTTAGAATAAAAGGACCCAGAGGGCCAAATTCTGCACAGACTAACACCTGTTTGCCTAAGGGATTTAAATTAAGACAGAATTTCTTTCCTGAGCTAAATTCATCTCTCTTATGTGCAAGAAACTTTCACTTAGGCAATTTTGAGTTATGCAGATCTAGCAAAACAAAATATGGCTTTTTGAGAAGAAGTGCCAAGTTTTATTTCATTTGAAACCCCACTGACTTCATTTGTGCTACACACAAGTCAAGGAAGGCATTTTTAAACCTAGAAACTTATTGGTGCATGCATTATGATTTGGAATACGTACACACTGTCACTAGTTCTTCCAAAGGAAGATTTTCTCAACCACTTCACCAGAAAGTAATTCAATGGGTTATGGCTATAAATGGCTCAGCTTTAAAATCTTCCCTGCTGTTACAAAGAATAAAAGCAAATTAGGAAACTGTATCTAAACCAAAAGTGATGGTGGACTGAGTTTTACTTGGAAAAATGGAAAGGATGAATTTACTTCCCTAGTTCTGAGAGTTCTCTGAACTAAAATATTTGAATGGGTCCTGGTGTGTCACCTTTCGAACTGAACTAAGTTAAGAGAACAATTGCAAATAAAGACTGCCATGAAATGCCAAACTTGTGAGATTTTTTAAAAACTGGTCAGTATTCAGAAACTGTGAAGTCTAGTCTCTAATAATTTAACATTGATCCTACACACTCTGGTCTTTTGCAGGACAATTGGGTCCCCCCATTAGTCCATTAAAAGCTGCTCTCATCCTAAAAGTCATCAAAAATGTTGTACTGAGGCGCTGAAAATAACTAGTGCTCTCCTCTTTCTAAAGGCTGACTGGACTGCCAGATACTTGAGTAATACAGGCATTCAGATAAAATGCTGGTAACAAACATGCATATCTGCTTCTAGGTATACTCTTGTGGAATTTAGTGGGCTTGATTAAAGAGTTTTTAACCATATTTGGACAGCTATTGAAAGTCCGGAATGGGAAGATGACTTTATAAGGAGTTTAAATGATAAGGCTGTGAACACATGCACATCTCCTAGAGACAGGTAAAATGGGTGTGAGAGAGACAGAGACCCTTGTTCATATATTAAATCTTACTTCCTAACCTCCTTCTGTTATAGGAACTATGAGCAGATGTTGAGTTCAGTACATATTTTTGGCAGTCAGTGACTGGTGTCCTGTAACTGCTTTGGATAAATACGGTAGCTCTAGTAAGCCCTGCCTAGTTGCATGTGCGTGGGACTTTTTCTGAAGCAGAAGTACCAGGAAGCAGCATACTATAGGAGAAATATGGGCAGGCCGGTCTCCCAGTGGGCAACCTTTTTGATCCTGGGCTCTGAACTACTGCATGTATCACATGAGAATGTAATTTGCCCCACAAACACGACTGTCTTCTTGACCAAATCAGCACTAATAAAAAAGAAGGGAGTGGATGTGACCTTTCCAGTCTTGATTGCAACATGCCTTCTAAAAAGGAAAAGTATAAACACAGTTAAACTACGCTTTCACTCTTCCAAATTCTAAACTTTGCCCAAAGACTTAGTCGTTGCTTGAGAGGCCAGCCAGGCTGCTAGGCAGCATGCGTATGTCAGGTAAATTAGCAAGTTCTCCAACAAAAAAGGCAACATTCGCAATGCTCGTGGTAACATGACAGTATCGAATCATCCAGTTCATTGTCTGAGATACTTAAATTAGTTTGTAGAATTTGTGCTGAAAGAGAATTAAACCCTGAGTGCTCAATGGAAGAGAAGTTGCTTTGCTGGTTTTTCCTTTGCAGATCAGTTCTGAGAAAAAAAAAAGCCTCCTAGTCGAACAACATTGCTAAAATTATTTTCTATTTTGAGCATGTGTTTAAGCTAATCCTTTTGTTCCATTCAGAGCTCATCCGGTGATGCAGTGCTCCCTTTTTTAGTTCTCAGAATTGTTGCCCATAGCTAATCTACGCTCATATCTAAGCCTCTGGAGTTTATACCCCTTTATGTGGACACCTCTGATTTCAACCAACTGAACTGGACTTGGTGAAAGTCTAAATGAATGAACAAGGCGCTGATGCCAAGGCACCTTTTAGGACATGTAGCTAGCAGGATAGCATGAAGCGTTCACAAAGAGTATGCAAGGTCACCTCTGTTTTAATTTATACTATAGCCCCCCAGGGGTTTGGGCCTCTGCGTTAGAACAGACAAACTCTCTCAGATCCATCTAAATCTTCCTTACACCCCTTAAAACAACATTCTGGTCCTTTCACAGTAGGTAACTAGCATAATCTCCAGGCTACTCTGATCTGGTCTTGATTGCTATACCTAAACCATAAAAAGGTATTTAATGCAAAAAAAAAAAAAAAAAAAGTACATTTTTTGTAATTTGGGGCTAGATTCTTCTCTTATATGACTAAACCACCTACTCTCTTTCCATCTATTATGTAAGATCAGGGCTTAAAATTGCCTCTCCAAGGGATACTTCATTTCTCAACTGCTCTGTACGACCTCACTGCTCCAGTCTGTGCAGCCTTAGCTCCTGGCTACATCCCATAGCATTTCACCATTTATCCCGCTTACTACAGTGTCATCTAAAAATAAAACATGGAACAACCCCTGGGGTAAGATTCGTTTACTGTTCTCTCCAGGTGTTGACTTGCTTCCTATCGAGCCCATGTGGCAGCTCACAGCAACAGAATCTCAGCTTTTAGGAATAAGCACAATAACCCTATGTTTCCAAGAAGAAAAATATCTGTGTTTCAGGATCACTGAAAGGATCAACAGTGATGAAAACAGTGTTTTCTTGCCCTTATGATTTTGCTGTATGAGGGAAATACTAAAGGAATATGTAAAAATGCATATAATGCTGTACCACCCTTCAATGATATCATGTATTACAAATTCTCTACAACTTCTGGGATTTCCCAGTTAATTTTAAAGTCATCTGGAGCTATTTCCAAAGTGCAGAAGCCCATCCTTTACTTAGTCTTGAAGACTTTTATAAATTTTCCAATTTCCAAATGTTTTAAATACATCATTGCAGTGCTTTTGTAACACCATGAAACATCCAACCCCTGCTGGCCCAGGCCAGTGACTTGGCGTGTACCCAGGATCTGCCACAGGTAAGAAGACACACTCCATTTTAGCAGTATTGCCAATTTCACACCTCTTATGTCAGAGACTATGTGCGACTTGGATAACTGAATGCACAGTCCTAGCCCATGCACTATCTGTTTCAGACTGGGACGGGTAATGGGAGCAGTGTCAGCTATTTCCGTGGGTGCTCTTTTGTTAGTAAAGAGCATGCTGACATTCTTGTTATTCTGTGGAGTCTTCTTATATTATTCTGAAATTCTCTAAAGCAGCTGAAGTCCTCCCTGGATGGGCTTCTGAAGAGTTGTTATGGGAAAGCTTATTTTTGTCATTACATCTCTTGCCAGTTGAGACCCACCTCAGTAGTTTTTCTCACTGGTCCTGTCAAATGTCTACATGCAGCTATCAGCTGAAATTGTGCCACAGCAGGAAAATAAGAGCCAGCAATATGCACAAAGGACTACCTCCTTGTCATCTGAGGTTGTCTAATATAAACACTGCCACCATGACTGTGCTTGTTTGTGATCAGATTAGGGACGAAGACCATCTGTTTGTATCCTGGCTTAAGGAAGACCAGAGTAATGTTTAAACTACAGCCTTCAGAACATCATCTGTGTCATCTGTGTTGGGACAAATGAGTGATATGGACAACAACAATAGCCTTAATAAAATGTAAAACTAGCTAGGGGTACGCCATTTGGAAATCAATCAGGTTCTTCTGGTAAGCATAAGAAGAAAAAGGGATCAATCTTGGCCTTCCTGTCTAAAGGTTCTGGTATTAAGAGTAATGTATTTTACCAAGGAATGCGCTAGGGAACATTGTACTCAAATTGTGAAAAGCTGTAGCTTATCTAGATACAGCACTTCATGTGCTCATTACGATACGTGCTTTTCTGTTACTAAAAATTGTTAAAAATAAGCAAACAAACAAGACTACACACCTGTAAAGTCATGAAAGATACAGAGAAAATGCAGCACTGAAGATTCAGATGAAGTTGAATCATTGATATATACTCAAATTAACACAGAAAAGATATTTTTTCTTTAATGCATAGTGACTAAATATATTCAGATAATACCTGCATGATTAAAAGGCTCAAAACCAGACATAGTCGAAATCCCATGCTTCATGAACATATAAACTCAGGAATTTTTAAAAACCTCTTAAGAAGTTTTAATAGTAATAATGTTCAGTAGGAACACTTGGAGAAACAGAAATGATAGTTAAGTGCCTGAAAAGGATCTTCACATCATATCCTGAAATAAGCCCAGTATCTTAAAACTGCTATCTATTTATATGCACGTAATTAGATGTCTATGCATGGAAGTAAGAGAATAGGTACATTTTATTTTGTGGTTCAATATGTCAAGGATACATTGAGAAGCGATCTTTTTCTTTCCTTCATATAGGTTTTAGGCTGCAGTTGCACCTAATTTATTGTAAATTACTGTGAGTTATTACTTAACATTCACTGACACTACCCATTCATCCACTATATCTGCTCTGGCTGGTGCTATCAGCTGCCATTACTTTTACTGCTGCTATAGATACTATAAAGATCTTTCAAGCTTCAAAAAATAGCTCTGTTTTGGATCTCTAAGAGGTAGAAAAATGCTTTTGCCACAGTTACTGACATCTGTTTCAGTATGTACATAGTATCAAGCCTCACAGAATTTCTTCCTTTACTATTTAAAAATACAGATAAACTTGATGAGAACACAGTAACTTAGATTTTCCTGCTGTGGAGTAAAAGTTCTATAGCATGTTTTCATCTCTTTATAAGGCTGTAGAAATTAAAGATGAGAATAATTCCTATTTTTTTCCCTAGGAAAGATTCCCTCCAGTTTTAAACTGGACTGCAAAGTCAAAACAGACTTTTAAAAATAATAATATTCAGTGCACATATTGACAAAACCAGAGAATCATATAATGCAAAAGCAGTGCTCAGAGAACTCAGAGTCACTAACATAGGACCATAAAATATTAGATTTTGAAAATGTAAGAAATGATTCCTTCCCATGCTGTTTTTTTTTTCCCCTGAAAATGTAGACACCTCCACTTGCATACCCTTTTTTTGCCTGGTAGGATCTAGAAGCAGAAAAAACATATTCTACATCAGGATATTTATTTGCATGCCTTCTTCTCTCCTCCTTCCTCCTCAACACGGCACATGAATTTTTGATAATTTTCCACTGTACTGGTGATTTTATCATGACAATGATTACATGAGCAGGTGCAATTTCCTCTTCTCAGGTGCATGTTTCTGTCACCTGCCCTTTAGAATACATCTTAACTAACATTTTTGAAGTATATTAATATCTTTCGTAGGGTCAAATATATAAACTTTTTTTCCGTTCTGAAAGAAGTTGTACCTGTATAATGGGATTTCCCCCCCCCAAATATCTTTGCGAGGGTCGCACCATAGACTCTGGTGCAATTGTTCTGAGTATTTTATGGAAAAATAAGTAGCTGAATGCTATGGAATCCCAGATGAGAGAAGAGGGACAAAATTTGAAATTCAGAAATGATAAAACAATAATCACTGCCTGGTTTTGGTGAGATTATGGGTACCAAAAAAATCCCCTCAAAACCAAACCCCAAAGGCCAGTCCTATTGTTACGCAATCAGTGGGAAGACTCCAACTGACTTCAGTGGAAGGGAATGAAACATCACTTCAGCAAACGAAACATCACTTCAGTGAACTTTTAAGAATTAAATAGTTTAGATAGCTCCCTTCCTTCAGCTGCTTCACTGCTGAGCCCATCCCTGGATACGCCAAGAGGCTTTACAGGCCCAGGGGTGGCTGCTCTCTGGCTGTGCTCATGTTTTGCATGAGGCACTTCAGAAACATGTTACTGGGGCACACAGAAAAATCTTCCAACAGATGACCACTGAGCAAAAGAAAATTGTGGTTTTACAGAAATTTAGTGTCTGAGAAAACACCTACGTGTGATTCCTGTTGACAGGGTATGATGCTTTCTGTCCTGAAGCCAATGGATCTTCTGTCATTTACTTCAGGGGGTGCAGGACCAAAGAGCTGGGCTATGAGTTGGAGTCTGTCCTCGTCCTGATCCACTGGTTTTGCAAGAGTTACGTGATGACTGATGGGGGATTCCTCTGGTGGAAGGACAGTGCAGCGTTGCTCATTTGTGTCCTCGCAGCATTCCTCTTTACTGCTCCTCTTTGCGCAGTCTCTTGTGAGCTGTGGCCCACACCATTCCAAGGTTGGTCTTGTGCTATGCGTACTGTGAGCCTGTCCACAAGTGCAGTGAGAGCATGCAAAGCTCAGTGGGATAACGTGACACCGGGCAGGCCAGGAGGGCTGACCTCCACCCACCAGCGTGACAGTGTTGTGGATGCGTGACACAGAGCACGCTGTGCTGACGGCCTCTCCAGGGTCTGCTCTTCCACAGTGGTGTGCCACAGCTTCACTAGTTCTGGTGTACACACATTTTCTCCTCTTTCATTTGTAACTGTTCTGAGCAAAAGGACTATCAAAAGGCCTATCAATAGTGCCTTTTAACAGAATAGATCAGCATATCTTCCAGACCTGAAACTGGTCATATTTAATCAACGCATTTTAATTTTAGGCTCGTCCTTTAGATTAGAAAAATAAGCTCTTTATAACTTTTGTATAAAATCCGTACTTTTTTATCTCAGTCAGAGAAGAGTTCCTACTGGGGATTACTGGAATTTTTGACAGTATCCAGTACAATTTGAATTCCTATTTAGAAGAATAAGGCAATATAAACATACAGGCGTGAAAAAGCAAATCGATGTGGTTTGCCCTGTCCTGCAGAAAACGCTACTAGCAAATGATCACAGTGGCAAAGTGGGAGTGACTGAGTCCAGCAGCCCCTCTTTGAATTCAGTAAGATCTGCTTAGGAAGAGGTTTCAAATACTTTTTCCTCTTAGTTTGTTTAGTTGTTGGTTTTTTTTTATCCTGTGACGAAGATCTCAGCCACATGCTCGGCTTTCTCTTGGTGCTGGCGATTTCACTGCCTATTTCAGGCTCTAGCATGATAACGTCACTTCTGTATGGTTCCAGGAGAGCTGAAGTAAACACTCCCATGCAGTGCTCTGAGAGCCCACATACAGTGGCTCATGCTCATTCTGCCAACAGAGCTGTTTCATCCCAGACACTATATTGTCTGCATAAATAAACTGTAACAGGAATTCATACACCAACCATTCGTCAGAGATTTTATTTCTATTTTTGCAGCTTGCAGTAATTATTTCCTCATAGGGAAGCTGATTCCGCTTATATGGACTTTTCTTAAGATGGAGCATCTTTTCTGTACTTTTCTTATACTTGTTATAGAGAAAGATTATTCATCTCTAAATTTATAGCATCTAGACATGTTCCCACTTGCAGCACCCAGACAGACAGTTATTCACTTAGCTCTTCTCAACACCAGTTTTTAAAAAACCAAACTAATATTTTCTTTTTGAAAACGACCACAGTCTTTCTTTTTCATCATACTTAGCAACATCTTTTGATCTTATGACATTACACATTCATGTTTTTCTTGCCAAAATCCAGGTATCTATTTGGACTTGTTTGCTTTCTTATGTAAATGCTACTATTACCATGTTTGTGACCAAAGTCTAATAAACTCTAATAAACATGAAATAAAATATGAATTTAATTAGTCAAATTAACAGGTAGAAAGCTTATAACATGAACATATAGAAATGCTTATGTCCTTAATTAATAGAACCTCATAGATCTCATGTGATAAAACTTGTTTCTGGGCTTTGCTTTCAAACGTCATGAGATTAATCAGTGCTGATAATTTCTTGAAGCTAAATTGTCCCTCATTGACAAGCTGATGCTGGAGAGCTTTCAGGCTTTTTCTGTGTGGGGAAGATGAAAGCTTTGAGTTGAAGAAGGAACGTGCCGAGGTCTCATTTTCTGTGCACTACAACCTTCTAGCTCACTGTTCTGGTGGAAGGCATAAAAGATTGCTGGTAACACATATGGGGGTGAAAAGGCTCACTACAGTGGGAGGAAGTAAGTGAAAGCAGGTTCTCGTTGCATCAGGTCTGACCCAGGTCTAAATCTGTCTTCTGATTTTTCTGCTTTGCATAGGGGAGTTCAACACTCGCAGCCATGTGTGTGCCTGTTGTCAGAAAAGGTGACGGTCCTCAGCTCTGCTGTTCATGGCTGCCACAGAGCTGCCTTTGGACTCCTCACAGTTGGTCGGCTTGGGGTTAATTTCAGGTTGCTCCAAGTTATGGCATAAGCCTTTCTGACATGCAGCTGGCCCGGACTCAGGCAGCGCAAAGGCAGGAGCAGTGACATCACTGAGGAGGGCCGCTGACCTCACTGAGGAGGAATAGTGATCTCCCTGAGGAAGAACAGTCCCAAGCAGGGCAGCTCAGTGACCACGGCAGGTTCCGTCAACTGTCCAGTAATCACTGGACAAGGCAACAAGTGTACTCAGCACTGGTGAGGCCCCACCTTGAACACTGTGTTCAGTTTTGGGCCCCTCACTACAAGAAAGACATTGAGGTGCTGGAATGTGTCCAGAGAAGGGCAATGAAGCTGGTGACGGGTCTAGAGAACAAGTCTTATGAGGATCGGCTGAGGGAACAGGGGTTGTTTAGCCTGGAGAAAAGGAGGCTGAGGGGAGACCTTATCGCTCTCTACAACTACCTGAGAGGAGGTTGTAGAAAGGTGGGGGTTGATCTCCTCTCCCAAGTAACAATTGATAGGATGAAAGGAAATGGCCTCAAGTTGCACCAGGGGAGGTTTAAATTGGATATTAGGAAAAATGTCTTCACCGAAAGGGTTATCAAACATTGGAACAGGCTGCCCAGGGAAGTGGTGGAGTTGCCATCCATGGAGGTATTTAAAAGACGGGTAGATGTGGTGCTGAGGAACATGGTTTAGTGGTGGTTTTGGCAGTGTTAGGTTGATGGTTGGACTTGATGATCTTAAAGGTCTCTTCCAACCTAGGTGATTCTATGATTCTATGATTCTAAGTCAGGTCTAATGTCAGCCTAGGACCAGTCAGCAGGCCAGGGTGAGGGCCAGTTAAAGACAGGCCTACCTAATGACATAGCTCGGGTTGCAGCAAGGGGCTGTGGGTACATGGAGCCCCCCAACCATGGGGGGAGGCCCAGTGGAGGCCAGTCAGGGCCCATAAGGCCTGTTGGTGTGCCCAGGGCCCTGGCAGCTGTGTGTGGTACTCAGCTGGGGACACGAGCTTGAGTTCTCAACTGCGAAGGAGCAGCTTGTGAGGCCGAAGCAGTAAAATAGATCTTTAATTTGTCATCTCAGGTGCGGTTGACTGAAGTTCAGTTCTTAAGTCATTCGATCTCGAGTCCTCGATATTAAGCCGATGGGTGAGTGAGAGGAAACCAAAGCTTTTTGAAATCAGGCACCCTCGCCTTGCTCAGCTCTACCAGATCACCGGTGTGTGCCAGGCTCTGCCTTCCAATCAGCAAAACCTTCTCTCCCAGGAGGCCCAGTGCTGCCTTCGCAGGCTAGTGCTGCCATCCATGGCTTCATCAGACCCCTGGCTACCAGAACCATCTTGCTATCTGTCTCGACTTCAATCTTCTTTCTGCAATGACCAATCTATTGAAATGCATTTGGAAATTAAGATGGAGGGAAAGAAAAAGGAAAGAAAAAAGATAAAATGAGGAAGATAGAAATGAGAAGGGAAGAAAATGATCAGGGAAACTGGGATCTCATTTTCCTTCTGCTAGACAGTAATGAAAAGCTTTTGAAGTGTCTGGGATCACTCCCTGCTGAAGCTGCTGATCACCTGCTTTTTAGCTGTGAGGTTGACTCTTCTGCTGAATGCCTGCTTTGCCAAATCCAATCGTCAAGGCAAAATACTTCACCTGCTGTAGTTAAATTTCATGATTTTTTAAGCCCGTCTCCTGATTTTCGGAGCCTGACTCATGGTTTCTGTGGAAAACTTCAGCTTGGCAAATGCTGAAAGCAGTGGGAGTATTTGCAGCTTGAAGGCACTGTTCAGTGAGAGGAAGAGTGGAGGAATCTGCCCCTCAGCAATTAGTAGAATCGCTTTCTACGAAAGGACGTGTCATTTGGTAGGTTATTTTAGCATGCTGTACAGATGCAGATTATTTTTTAGAATTTTTAATTGGTGATACCATAGCAACTTTATACAATGAAAAACAGTCCAGGCCAGATTGTGCCTGACAACCACCCGCCTGTTTGGGGGTGGCATAAAGCTGTACCGACCCAGGAGGACTTAGAGAGGCTCTTGGTGCTCTGAGTCTTGGTCTGGAAGGCTGTCAGATACATGAAATGGGTTCCTAACCCCACAGCTAGAGAGGGCAAGTCCATTGCCTTGTCTCCCTACAGGCCTTCTTGCGTCCTTTGGAATTGGTCAAGATATTGCAGCTAAAACCCTGAGATCCCAGAAAATGATTTAATTTCCAGGGTTCTGATAGATTTTTACCCTCTGTGAGTCAGAGATGGGAGAGTGTCTGAAGAAGCAGTGCAGGGCAGAAATACATGTAACAGATTGCTTTGTTTCTAGGCCTACTAATGCTGCCGCACTCAATAGTTTTCTGTCAGTGATCAGCAAGAGCTAGGCTTTTCCTCTGTCCATCCATCTTAAACATTGTCTACCCTTTTGAGGATAAAAATCTAGATGGGATATGTTCAGTGCTGGCCCTGCTTCCCTTTGACAGTGAGGGGCAGAGAAGAGCGTCACATCACTATTCTGATGTAGGTCCTTTGGTGCTCTCTCCTTAGCCAGAGGACTGGTTTTCCTACCTGAACATCACTTCAGGTGCAAGTAGATCTTAAGTGAGATAAAGAGGCCATATTCAACTCTGTGTAGTATTGTGCTTTCATGCATGAACTCTTCACCTTTCTGTCATGTCTAAGACATGTCTATATATGTGTGTATGTATATGACTGCGAGATGTTTTGAAGTCATTGATAGAAATAAAAAGGGACTGTGCTTGACTGGGTGAATAGGTTAGAGACCAGCATGAAGAGGCTAAATATACGAAGAGGACAGAAGGAATGTAAGCGTGAGGCAGTATATGAAAGCGGAGGATCTTGGCTAAAAGAAGGAGAATAAATGAATCATGAGAGCCTTGTGGTTCTTAGCCCACCTAAAGAAGATGGAGAGCAGACAATGACTTTCACTGGGAAACAGAGTGATGGGAAAAAAGAGACTTTCAGCCAGGGGGACTTTCAGGGGAAAGTAAGATGTGATCCTTACACTGTGCTAGGTAGTTAGGATAAGAGAGGTTCAAAGTAGTGCCATGTATGTACTGTTTATTGTAGATACGTATTACAGCAAAGACTGTCTTTTAGTGAATTTAAAGTCTTTACGTGGAGACAAAATTCAACATGTGATTAAATTGCACCACATGCGTGGAGAATGGTGACTCTTGGGAAGCAGGATAGTAATGAGAGAGATATTTTACAAACTGTGCAGAGGTTTGAATGGAAAGAACTGAGACTAGTCCAGGTAGTGGAGACATGAGGAAAGTACCTGACAAACACAGGTTTTCCCTTTCTGTATGGAAGAAAAAAGGGAGGTGTGGAAAGAAGGTTACTTACCTTGATAATATCCTGTGAGGCCTCCAGCAGCATTGTGCACAAACAGATGTGTGGAACAGGAGCTTGGAGGAAGAGGAACTACAACGCTTGGGAGCTGTCTGCTTCATTCCCAATGTAGATTCATAAAAAAGCTAACATGGAACATCACTGGGCTAAATACTCATGCTCAAATGTTTTCTCACCCTTGTGGATAGCCCTATGTCCCTGATCATCCCCTAGAGATATGCAGAAATCGGCTTAAAAAATAGAGCATAAGAGGAACATTGCTGAGTATCCCTTTATTCAAATGACTTCCCATGGGATTTTCAATGGAAGAAAGCAATCTGACTGTGGGAAATTAAACATTCTTGAAGCTATGAGCAGAATTTATCATGAGCTAATGCTATTGCAGTAGAAAAACACCTGAAAGTGTCCCCAGGGTCTTTTAATAACAATTTTTTAATGGATTTTTTCTCTGAAGATGGAAGAATATACTGTGTCTGTGTATATGTAAGTTATTATTCATCTATAAGAATTCAGCATTAATTATCAATTTAAAGCAATCTACCAAAGACTAGTTAGATGTATTTTTCTTAGTTTCTGCTGCCTATGAAAATGAAGTTCTGTATTTTGAATAGTGGTCTATGAAACACGGAAGTGTTTCTT
The DNA here is from genome assembly GCA_008921705.1 of Burhinus oedicnemus. NCBI lineage: Eukaryota > Metazoa > Chordata > Aves > Charadriiformes > Burhinidae > Burhinus > Burhinus oedicnemus. Next base: position 39,577 of record VFFE01005033.1, read on the forward strand.
TTTTAATTAGGGAGATATTAAATACTGTTCCCCATTCTGCCAATGTGGTCAATGAATACATCACTGTTGGAATGTTACATTTTCGAACTATGGTGGTGGTCACGTATTTTTTTGAACACATTCATAATGATGAGCTGAATTTTTCTCTCAGCATTAAATTGCTTTTAATGAGAAGTTAAATAGAAAATACCATGAAGCCAAAGCTTATGTATTTACTTCTGCAGAATGCTGTGCTCTCCAAATCCCTTCTCTGCTTTATTAAACTGTAGATAACTGTTCCCCTTTCCAAGTGATCTTAGTTTGGTTGAAATCTTTATATCAGTTTATGATAAAAGATTATCGGAATGTTACCATTTTTTGAAGAATGGTATCACTTCATCTTTCATAAATACTAATTAAACAACTCAGGCTTACGTCAGTGCCAAGATTCATGTCAGCAGTTAGTGCAACTTGTTATTGTAAGATTAGTTCTGACACATTCCTTCCAGCACAGCAAGCAGTGGGATCCTGTGTAGCACTGGGAAGAAGTCATCTCTCTAGAGACTGCCGGTAGGTATCCAATAGGAAGGAAGACTGCTTTAACAAGATTAAAAACTCTCTGCTGACATACTCCCTAACTGAATCATCTCGAACTGTAAGTCTCACCACGCAGAAGGAACGAACATATCACTCATCACCCAGTCTTCTCCCTTTACGACGCTGTTAGGCCATTTGTATTCTAACATCTATACATCGCGCCCAATGCACGGCTGTGGGGCTGGCTTAAGGAGCCTTCTCTAGTCTAGTCGGGGATCATTCACAACTGCAATAATTGGCAATGATTTCTTGACTACAAGAACATCGAATGAGGCTTGCTCCTTTGAGCAATTACTTGCTGTGAAAGAGATGTAAGAGAGAGAAGTGACCTTATTCTGTTCAGCTGGCATGTACGCTGCTGATTCAGGGGCATTCACTGGGCTCTGCTTAAAGGGGTGCTGGTAGTGGTGTCAGTGTCTAAATGTTACCATTTGAGTTAGCTGAGATATCATTACATCAGTGCCCAATAGAAAACTAAGTAGAAAAGATGAGTTGAAAAGCTAAAATATACTTTAAACTAGGCATGCATAGTTTCAGCAAATACAATGAGAATTTGGGAAGTAATGCCGTCTCATGCACCTAGCAGAATTCATTGCACAGCCTTTGTCCAATACAGAAATGTTATGCCAGCATGCAAACAGTGGTATCTTAAAAGCTGTGTAAAATGTTGCATCTCCTTAGTAGAGCTCATCCTCAAAAGAATTGCTTTAATTGTTCAGATTCACAGGGGTTCTGTTACAATGCCTTTTGGGTATCATTTCATTTTACTCTGAATGCTTGTGAAGTTGTAGAGTATGGTGACAGGGAGATACAGACAAACAATGCTTCAACGCAATACAGAGACTGCTTGCCCAGCAGTGCACTGTGAACCAGTATTCTGTCTTGCTTCACAGCATGTTAAGACCCAGATTTTTCAGAATGGTGTAAGCATTTGTGTGTCCAGTTGGCATGTGCAGTTGCCATGAGTGTGTGCGCAACTGTAGTAAAATGTAAATGTAAGGGACAGAATACATAACTAGTGGCCTGTGTGCCTAAAGTGATTCAGTGAGTAGTGCACTCACTCAAAATTGGATTTTAATCATATTGCAGTTCTGAAAGCCAGCCGAGCCTGAAAACTTGGATCCTCACAAGAACTGAGGCATACACTAGCATTGCTGTTTATGCTACATATTTTTCTCCCTTTTTGTCTTTTAAATTTAATTTTTCCTAATGAGGTACCATTTCTTTTTAAAAAGTCACTGCATATCCACCATCAGAAAGTTATTAAATACGTAAGCCGACTTTATCCTCCTTTTGCTGCACTGACTTGAAGTGAGTACGTGAAGCATTTGCTAATGACGTGTTTGGACCTCAGCATTAATCTGAAGAAAATCATTATGATACAAAGTGGTCTGCCTGATCCAGGAGTTGCATCAGATTATACCATGCTAGACGGTGCATTTAGACCCTGTAATCTGTAATCAAGTGCTACTTGGAATCAAGTGTATCATTCAGATACTGTCCTTGGCCATATGTCTAAATACATACTGTAAAATAAGCAGTTAAGATCAAATACCAGGATATGTGTCTTCTGGGTGGTGTGTGTGTGTGTGGTGATGTTCTGAGCATGATAGTGCATGGAAAAGAGGTATAAACACGAAAGAGGACAGAACAATTTTTAAATTCTGTCTTCATCATATATTGAACATCAAGTGGGAGACCAAAGCAACTTTACAGAAAGCAAAGCTGTGGAGCATGATGGAACTTTTTGGCTTTGTCACATGTGCTGCATAAATGACAGGTTAGTCCAAGCAATATCTTCTTTGAAGAACCTAAGTCTGCATAACTCTTAGTAGGCTGATCAAGATTTGGGGTCATCAATAGATTCATGAAAGCCTTGAGTTTTCTAAACATCCCAGACCGGAGGGTGCTTCTTAGCAACAGCTCATGAAGTGGCCAGAGATACAGTGGTTCTGGCTGGGTGCATCAGTCATCATCTTTGTCATTATCGGTCCGAAATGGAGGGGTGTTGTGGTATTCTTTGCTGGTTTTAAATCTGCAAATGTGAAAGAAAGCTATATCACAAACTAGTCCTGTTTTTTGCTGAGAAATGCTGAATTCCTACCCTAAAGACTTTCTGTTATTAAATAGAGCAGAAATGGGCTCTTTATGAACTTCAGGGGTACCACAGCTATACAATATGGCTTTTTTAGGAAAGGTCTCAAATACTGTCATAAAGGGCACCTGGACAGGTTTTTTTTTAAGGTAGAGAGAAATCATTTTAGTCTATTCCCAGTTGATACTAAGACTCAAGAACTCATACTTCATTAGGGCATGTGGTACTGCAACTGGAGACAAAGGCAATTAGGAGTACATTTTTAAACTCTTTAAGAATTATTCAGAGATTTTAATTTATTTGTTTCTTTGATTTTTTTTTACTCTGAGGTCTGCGTATTGTAGCTTAGACAGCACATCTTTACGTGCAGAATAATATCCCAAGGATATGGGAGGGAGGGTGCTAAGAAAGGCTCTTATATCAAAGGAAAAGGACATAAAAAGGAGAAATTAGTCTCATTAATATATAGGAAAGAGGTGGGAAAATTAATGATGACTCAGAAATTGCTGAGATGAAGTTTGAAATTTCTCCCTTCAGGCATTTTTGAGTTATGAATGTATAAATATTTTGTGTAGAACTTAGGGAAGAAACAAAGCTTTTCTTTCCACTTGCATAACTCAGAAACTGTTGAGTTTATAGGAAAGGAAAAGGGAAAAGGGAAAAAGCAAAAAGGAGAAAGGAAAAAGGAAAGGAAAAAACCAAATCTGTCTGTGACCAAGCATGAAATATTTACATTCAAAAGAAATACTTCTTTTTTTTTGTTTTGTTTTGGTAGATTATTTTAGAAGGACTTGTGAGTAACTAAGAAGGGGAATCTGAATGGGAAGCAGAACACCACCTTCACAGATAACCAACTACACATACACACAGACAGAAGATATTTGGTGCATGCAAGTTCCCTAATTTAAAATTAAGAAGTATGCTTAAATTAACTGCAATTTCAAATGCATAATGTACGTATACTATAATACTGGGGATGGTAATACCAGAGTGCTTTTTAAAGTGTATACCACTCTTTAGTCTATTCACTATATTGGTATATGACAGGGATTCAGGCTGTTGAGTATTAATTGAAAGCTGACAAAATAACTGGACTTCCACCAGAAAAAAAATAATTAATTCTTTCTCCAAAGCAGAGATTGTTGTTAACTATTCCAGAACAGTAACTGTTAAAGCATTCAGTCTCAGAGATACTCTAATGAAGACAGAAGGTTTATATAGGCTTGGCTAGTCCCCATGGTAACAGCCTTTCTACTGGGTTACCATAGGAATCGTCAAAGCCTTTGTAAGCCTCCCTTAATAGAGCATATACGCTTTCCAGGCAGACTAGAGGATACACCTCCTGTTGTTAAATATAAATATAAACAGATTTTGTTTTAGAGTGGTACTCATCTCTGTTTAACTAGCTATGCTACTCTTTACGTTAGAGTTATATGAAACATTGGAGTCACCTGTGATATAGGAAAACGTGTGAGAGCTGAATGGTTTTACGAACAAGACAAACCATATACGTTTGTACCTAACCTGCAGGGAACCACAAGCAAAAATACTGTTCTATGCAGCACTTCCAACATAGCCCAAACATCGCAGTACATTGCCCTTTCACCTTCCTGTGGACATTGCAGAGCTTTTGTCAGTTTGAAGCTTTGCTGGACAAAAGTTATACAGCAGGAAACAAGCAAGAAATGGAGCCAAAGGAAACAAACAGAAACCCCAGCTGAAAGAAACAAGCAGAGAGCAAGCCAGGGAGTGACTTCCACACTGTAGGTCTTAACAAGACAGTTGTTGTTTTGAACTCCTAAATAATGTTCCTTGAAACTATCACCTGGGCACAGTGGCAGTAGTTTCTTGGATAACTAGTCAGGAGTTGTGGTTTCACATCCTTGATCCTGAGGCTTTGTAAGAACAGGGAAGTACAGTGGAGAACTGCAGGTTGAGAGGGAACCACTTACCTACTTGCTGGTCTTGTCATCATGGCCTTCATTTTATTGAAAAGACCTTGACAAATGAAAAATTTTAGTACAATTTTGCTTCTGTTTAAGCTCCCAGGATTAATACAGTGTTTTCCATACAGAGGAATGACATTAATAAGATGACTTGTTAAGGAAATCTAGCCAACATCTTCAGGGCTTGTTATTTTTCCAAATAAATGCTAGCTACAAGGCTTTCTACTGTAAAGCTGACAGCATCATGATGCTTTTATAGTCTACTTTCCAGTTGGCTAAATTTCATTATACAGTTTGGGCTTATAAATCAGTGGAGCTGAATTGAAGGACATGGTCTTACAGGATGACACAAGCAGAGAATTTGGCCCTTGAGTTCCAGTTACCAAGATACCAGCTTCTAGACATGTAAAGATCTTTACGAAAAGCAGTGGGAGTACTTACATACTTTGGTTAGGTATGTGCTTTCTTGTCTTACCAGAGAAAGAATTCTGACTGGAGAAAACAAAGGTTTTGGAATTATCTGAAAATGCGTTTGTTTTAAAATGGATAGCTGGAACTGCAGATGCGAAATGTGCTATATATTGTGCTAAGTTTACACAGATGGTATGGCAAGACACACATCATACATTACTCCTTTCCAGAGCTGGTAAAAAGGCAATATATTTTTTCTGGGAAAATATTTGAATGAAGCCAGAAATGTAATTGATTTCACAAGTAACAGAGGTGCCACTATTGAGGACATTTTTGGACACTCTAGTCCGAAGATGATCTCTGTAGACAGTGCAAATCTGAGGATAGTAGTCATCCAGAAGTGATCTGTGAGATAGAGGTCTATTTACAGGGAAATGGGATGAGAAACAAAGAGTGAATTTGTAGAAGAGTTAATAAGGGCATTGATCATTTAAAGGCTGCTTTAACTGTCCTCTGCCAATTACAAGTTGCTCTTACATAGAAGTTGATTCTGTATTTTTGGTTCCATTTTAGGAGCTGACAGAAGTCACAAAGATGGTATCTGGAGCAGCAAGAGAGATAGGATTATGTAGGGTACGACAGTATGAGTGCTCTCCAATGTGCTCTCCCACTAGAAGTGTAGAATGCTTACTATTTTTGGAGGTCTGACTTCCCTAGCCAAGTGTTGTCTTACCAGAGCGGATAGTTGCAGGACTACCTGAAATGAAGGTCTAAAAATAAAGCCATGACTAATTCATTGTATGGTTCAACTAGTTATGTGCCCACCAAATGGAACAATGCAGCTTTAATTTCAGGCATTTTATTCTTTGACCATGATAACAAAGAGGATGATGTGACCCAGACATAACATTCCTTAACTCCCTATTATCATACAGCCTCTAAAAGGCCTTGTAAAAATGGCTCTACCTGTAGGCTTTCCATGAGAGTGCATCCAGTATGTAAACTCCCCCTATTTGCCCCACTCTTTGCCACTGAAAAGTCCTTACTGGCTTCACGTTGCAGAAACTGTCACTGAAGCCCTTTGGAGGTAAGAAATCCACCTGGTTTGTGACTCATGTTTTGAGACTGTGTGGCTGCAGTTTTTCCCAAGTGTATCAGCTTGTGAAGAAACTGCTGCACTCACTGCAGCTTCCCAATGAAATAGCCAACATTTTATGTGTTTTTATGTTTGCATAAGAAATCACTGACGATCAAATTGTATTCTTGTGCAAAATATGCCACGTGAACAATTTGCCTGGCCTGCAGGGCGTGTACCACATCTGCTCCCTTACTAAAGGTGCTAAAATGGATGGGGGAAGGGTGAACATATTTGGCAATTTTATGGCAACAGGAGCTCATTCTAAACTCCACTTGTAGACTATCTGCTAACAGATGCACTGTCTTTCTCAGTGGGCAAGAAACTGGGCATAGCACTTCTCTTCTGGTGTCTGTCTCTATCTGCCCTTGGTCCCACTTGTATCCCCATTCCTTTGTCTCCTCTCAGTCTTGCATTTCCTGTTTTGTCCTACAGAGCCAGGGGTCTGAATCAGACCTCACAAAGGGCTGAAACATGTATCACCCTAGTTCTCTCTCCGGTGTGTTGTTTTGTGCGGCAGATGTTTCCATCTGTGTACCTTACTTTCCTCGTGAATATGAGTTTACATATGCAGCATACTGCATTATCTTTGTCTTTCCCATCTGGAGGACCGCTTCTTCCTCTGGCCGTTCTCAGGCACGTATAAACACACTCCCTTACACAGACGTGTTTGCTGTAAAGCCAGACCAGTGAGGACACCTACCAGAAGTAAAGACAAATGTTCTGGAATCTCTTTGGTTCCTGCTGCTGTCTGTTCTGCTCAGCTTAAGGGTTGAGGTAACGCAGTGGTGCCATGGCTGGATACAGGCCGTTTGGAAGGACAAGCTGGGAAGGTGAGGATGGGAAGTTGCCCTTCATGTGAGAGAGCAGTGGGAATGCATAGAGTCTGCCTTGGGATGGATCATGAGCCAGTCAAGAGCTTAGGGGTTAGGTATAGAGAGCAGAGACCTGTGGACAATGTTGCAGTGTGTGTCTGCTACAGATAACCTGATCAGGAAGAAGTAGGTGATGCCTTCTTCAGGCATCAGGAAGAAGCCTCATGTTCACAGGCCCTGCTGCTCACAGGGGAACTTTAACCACCGCAATATCTGATGGCGGGACAACAGAGAAGGGCACAAATGATCCAGGAGGTTTCTGGAGTGCATCAATGACAACTTTCTAACACAGGTGACTGAGGAAATGACAAGGGGAGGCACTCTGCTGTACACTTCGTACTTACAAACAAGAAAGAACTGGTTAAGGATGCAAAGCTCAGGGGCAGCTTCTTCTCAGTGGTTCCCAGTGAAAGGACAAGAGGCAATGGGCAGAAATTATAATACAAGAAATTCTATTTAAACACAAGAAGATACTTTTTTTCTTTTTTTATTGTGAGGACGGTCAAACACTGGAATAGGTTGCTGAGAAAGGTTGTGGAGTCTCCGTCTTTGGAGATATACAAACCCTGACTGGACACAGCTGTGAGCAATGTGCTGTAATTGACTCTGCTTCAAGCAGGGACGGTGGACTAGATGATCTGCAGAGGTCTTTTCTGGCCTCAACTGTTTTGTTCTAATTTTGTAATGTAAGAGAGGCAGTTGGAAGACTCAGATGAGGGTGGAGGAGAAAAGGAAAAATGGGGATCCAGCACAGCAGTAGAAAGAAGCACCTTTCAATTTGAAAGTAAAAGCAGAAAGACAGCAAGATAGGGAAAAGCAAGAATGTCCTAGCCTACTACCCACCCTTTCAAAGCAATGAGACATTAGCTAGCAGCTCTTTTCCAAAGGGAAATGTGGCATACCTGGGTGGGGAGGAGATAAATGAGCAAGTGCCAGCCCAGGGACAGTACTGTTCTGCTGTGTTGTGTGCTGTCCCCGGTAGATGATTCCTACCTTGTTCACCACATGGTTCATCACATGCCATGTGTGCTGTAGGGGCTGGTAGGACTTCATGTTTCTTCTCTGCTCCCCACCAACTCTCTCTTGCTTCGGAACTACTGTGAACTTATGGCCCTGTGCTGGCACCTCCTCTCCTCATTGTGACCTGACGGCATTGTCCAGCTGACCCCAGAGCATCTGCTGCAGTGTAGAGGCACTAAGTAGCCACACATGGCACAGCACTAGAGGAACTTATTCTCTTTGCTTCTGTGCCTGCACACGCCTCCGGACTGGTACGACGGTGCCTTTTTGCCATCTTAAAGACTACATATTCTGCTGATGTTAGCTGAATGTGTCAGGCCTGACCTGGTTTAATGTTCATGGATACTTTTCAATTTGAAGGAGAACGTGTCTTAAACAAAGGAAAACAGGAACCAGATGAACATGATTATATCCCTGTTTGGAAAAGCGTGGGCAACCATCCCTAGACTAATGAGGAAAAGAGGTCACTGAAGGAATACTGCAACCTACAGCATGAATGGGAGGAGGGTTGAGGTATCTGAAGCATAGGAGCTGTTGACAAGGACAACTGAAGGCTTTTTAAAGGAAAGAGAAATCTTGTCGAGGAATTTCTGCACGCTGTGTCACAGGTACCTTTCTGAAAACAAAAGGGGGACACCAGCAGCTGCATCTGGCATGCCTAGGGGAAGTGGTTAGCATTAGATGCAGTTAAAGAAACTATATAGTGTTTTTCTCGTCGGAAGTGAAATGTTAATGCCAAGAATCAAGTAGAAAGGCAAGGAAGTAGCTTGTTTGTAGATTTAAAAACTCAGAAGATTTAACACCTGGAGAACAAGGGGAAGACTCTTAACTGTCAAGGCAGCAGCACAGAACTGAGAGTCAAAGGAAAGGGTAGTCTAAGGTCTTTTTAGTTCATTCAGTTTTGTTTGTCTAAGATATTTCAGCAGCTGAACTGCCTGTAGAGCAGCCTTGAGTGCAAATGTGCATAAGTCTGTTTTGATTTTTGTGGAAGTGTTCATGTGAATACACTCACTCATACACTTGATTGGGATGCATGCTTGAAATCATCATTCCTTCATTCAATTAATGCCTATTTTTTAAAGTATGAAGAAATGACATATAGAAATTACCAAGAAAGTAAAATGTGGTATGAGAGAAAGGGCAGCTAAGCCGTAGGCCAAGCTCTAGTGTAAAGAGGCAGAGAACTGTGGGTGCCAAAGGAGCTGTTGAACGGAACCATGCCAGCAAAGACAGTGGAGAATTTACCCTGTACATACAAAGATGATCTTTCTTTCTGGCCACAGTTAGTCTGTTAACAGCTTTCAAGATCACAGCAGACATGAGGAAGAAATAATTTCAAAAGATCCTAGAAATGCTGAGTTGAAAGCAAGGAAGTGAATGTTTATGAGAAACATTTATGAAAATATTAACTTCTGGCAATGTAGGCATCCCTTTTAAGCTGAATGGGAGGCATGGAGTTTAAAATCATAAGGAACCCCTTAAAAATTGATGCCAAGATACTGCCTAATGGGAGCAACAGAGCACTGGAAAATATTCCTGGGAGTATCGGTTGCTGTGTCCTTGTTTCACATATTTAGGGTAAAATTAAAAAGATATTTAGTAGGAATGATAAAGAAGACATCATCTGAAAAATGTACCTACCCAAATCTGTCACCAGTTATTTATTTTATTATTAGTTGGTCAAATAATGAAGCCCTAGTGAAATATTTTTTCTCTTTTTTTTTTTCCTCTATGCTGGAAGTATTGACTGAGCAAGGAAAATTAAAATCAGAAATAATGACTTAAGGAAAAAGAGTCTGTGATCCTTGTCTGTAGCAGGGACTAAGTATGTATGGACTATACATATTTATTGTGTATGATGGTTGGAAAATTTCTTTTCCAGAGGAGGAAGTTGTAGAAGAGTTGTAGAAGATTCTGACATAATGATTTTCACCTCAGTCTTTTTCTCCCCCTTCCAAGTTTATAAACGTTTCTTTTGTCCATTTTTCTATCCTAATAATGATATGTAGTGGTGGAATTGCAGAGTGGAGGTTTGAGACACAGGGTTGGACAAAACAAGAGCACTATAGATTATTCATTGTAAAGGCAATGTGAGCAAGTTGAGACTATTCAGCTCTCACACTTCAGAAAACAGAAAAAAAGGCCATGCTCTTTTGAAGGACTTTGTAACTTTTAATATACATATGCATATAATTTTCCAGATGCATGCTTTTTTGCCCTTAGCAGAACTGCCACATGTCTGAGGCTGAGAGCCTGAGGACAGGCAGCAAAAACCCCACCAAAGGCTGCACCTTGTAGTAATCACTTTGTGTTGTAACTTTTTACATGCTGTAAAAGACTTTCTGTAAATTCTTATTTTTCTAACATATTTAAGTTAAGCTTTTAACTTCAGTGTTTTAGAGTCCTTGTGCATTCATGTGTATCTTATTATCTCGATACTTCATAACCTGTACTATTCATATTTTGTATGACATTGCTCTGCTAAATCTCATTCCCCTCATACACCCCTCTTACCCTACTGCAAAGGATTCTGTTGAGATCCCCACCAGTGAGAAAGCATTTAAAGCTGCTACTTTTCAGTTGTAATAGATGGTTTCAACATATGTTGTAGTCCTTGAGTGTTTTGAATGATTCACCCAAAAACTGAGAAGAATGGGAAATCAGAGATAATTTTAGTGTCTAAAATCAATTAATTCTGAGTTTTGTGAGTGTAAATTATGTGTATGGTCTTTGAGATTGAAATTATTACCTTCTACCTCCTAAGCAATGATCAATAAAATTAATTTTAATTGGTGATTTCACTGCCATCTAGGCAGAAGAATGTGAGCAAATGGAGGAAAAATACCTGGAACTGAATTTTTCTAAACTAGACTGATACACTAATCATGCTGTCACCAGCTATTGCTAAATATAAACATTCACTTTTTCAATTTTTAGTTTACCAGCATTGAAGAAACACACTAAAAAGTCATGTGCACTTCAGCATCTGGTAGCCTGTGTTTTTATGTTTCATAATAATATTCATGATATACAATCGTAATAAAGCCATGTCTCATACAACTGGTAGACATTTTGTGTCTTTACTGGTCTTGAATACGCAATATTGCACCCTATCTTATTACTTAGCACTAAAATATTATGGGCTGTGTCTCCTTTATATTTTTGTTCTTTTCTAAAATTCTGGTTGTGTAAAAGAGCCTTGGAAGTGGCTGCAGATTTGGCAGGGGCTTTCATAGACATGGCAGACTTGATGAGTTCATGACTTATAGTGCCCAATATGTGAATGACGCAAAACAGAAGACAGTGGTTCATTGACTGTCATTTCCTACACTTCCCTCTGCTCATGCAATGTGACTGTGAAACATTTTCATATTGACAATATTGTGGTTTGCTCGTATTTTGCAGTCATTTCCACATGTGTGAATGGAGCAACAGGTGCAAGATTCCTGCATTTTCAAATGTCAGTCCTTTACACAGATGAAATTATAAAATGTAATAGGTTCATAAAAGAAGTAGAAAAATGTGATGAAGGTAAAGGTAGGCACGTAGACAAGAATAAGTGTGTAGTTATGTGTTTTATGATATTACACATAGCATAGACACACACAGTTTTTGTCAACAAGCCCAGTCCTTTTAAGGTGAAGGGGACTTTAGGCACAGATAGTTGTAGAAGTAGAAATGACTAGAGCATGTGCTCAAATGCAGACTTGGCATAGCACCATGAAATAAATTCATGAATGCTGTTCATAATAGCTTGTTGCAATTAGAGATTGGATTTAATTGTGATGAGTGACATGACCAGATGACATCAGGGGAAAATAAAAGCTGTTTTGTCAATACTCTTGTTATCTTTCTTGCTACTTGCCATTATAAAGTCAATATCAAGTCAGAAGTTTCCACCTAATAAGCGACAAGATTGTATGCGTATTTCCTGTGCACTCTCTGAAACCTGTATTTCAGATATAACCATGTGTTCACTGTATTCAGAATATTTACGTGTAACCATCACCACTGCATATTCAGTTCTTCCTGTCATGTCTGCTGAGATCTTGGATCTGTAGAGGCTCTTCTGCTTGAATAAACTGGTGTACTTCACGCAAAATTATGCATAACTGAGCCAAAGCAACACGTGCTTTGCTTTAGTTTCCTGTGTGGGTTCAGTTGTGACTAAAGTTTTTGGTTGTGCCAGTTACAGTTAACTGTGTAACTGGTACATACCATGTACATGTATCTTCAGTCTTACAGCTTCTGTGAGACTGTCCTTTCTGATATGGTCATATAATAGTCTAAAATGTTTTGGCAACAAAGCATTTAAGATTTCAGACAAGTGTGAAGTGAATCTGCTAAAGAGATTCTTTGTGAACGTTACCATTGAGTTGTCAATGGTGTGCTGCAGGAACCCTTGTGTCTAGGGGTAAGGGCAGAGATCTTTACAGCAAGTCATCCTAAAAAGAGAGGTAGGGAGAAAACCAGAAATTTTCTGTCCTTATAAATTCTCTGATGAGTTGGATGAATAGGAATGGAGGGCAGTACTTTCTCATCTATTTTTTTAAATTTATTGATCTAAAATGATTAAAATATAAACAATGCAATAATTTTCAGAAGTAGATCACATTTCAAATACTAATGTGAATATAAAAATCAATAGCAGCAAATAGTGTAAATTATGGTAAAACATATGTGATGCTTTAACATGGTTAACTGACACCTGGTGTTCATCAGCAAGCTTTCACAGTTAAATCGTAGCACTCTGGTAGCACACTTTGAATATTTTTAAAAATGTTTTTGAACATTTTTGAAGATAATGGTTTAAAACCACCCCATTAACTCCATTATGTTTTATCCTCGCAGATTATTTTTATTAGGTGATGAATATCCAAAATCTTCCCTCTAATCATGCAATAGCATTAAATGACCTATTAAAGGACTAGATGCTACTTCTAGGTATGGTCTGGAGCAAAAACAGCAGGTAAAAATGTTGTCTCAGGGGAAGCACAAGGAGAAACTATCTGAGACACTCCTCTGTGAAGAGTTTTTCTGCTTTTCCTCCTTATTCTACCTTTGTGATAGGAGTATAGTAATGGAATCCACCTTCAAAAGGTCAGCATTCTCAATAGACATCTTATCAGCTCAACAGGTTGCGTGCATGTATGGTGGGTTGCCTGGGACAGAGCAATGATTCTATGAATTTGTCAGCGGAGGGGCTCAGAAATTTTGAGCAGAATGTTTTTCAGTGAGAAAATGCCAATTAATTCAGTTGTAAATGTTCTGTGGGAATGTGTCAGGATTGACTATACTTTGTTTGTTTTACTTTCAATCAAAACAAAGCTTTTTTGATAACTTTATAATCTTGTCATGACAGAATATTTGAATGTTTCATTTTGGAACAACATTTAATTCAGGATTGTGTTTGATATTATAAATTAGGCAAAAAAAAAAAAAAGAATTCAGAATTAAAACTTTTCATATAAGTTTATCTTAAGTGAATTAAAAAAAGATGTCCTAGGGGAAACATTTACTTTGCTTCAATTGAGAAGGGGGGAAATGTTAAGATGTCAGAGTTTTCCAGGAAAAAAAAATCTATTTTCATGAAAAGTATCTGACAGAAGCCTATCACTCATCATTTAAAAACAAAAGTTTTGTTTGTTTGAACAAATTAAACATATAGTTAAATGAGTGAAAATTGCTTAAAAATAACATTTTGCAGTCATCTCAATTTTGAAAGATTCAAAAAATAATTGGATCTTTTATTTATTAAGTTACAGAAAAAAAATTTCCAGATGTCCAAACCAATATTTGAATATTTGAGTCCTGTCACTGGGCACTACTGAGAACAGTCTGGCTCTTCTTCATTCCCTCCCATCAGGTATCTACACACATCAATGAGATTCCCTCTTGAGCCTTCTCCAGGCAGAAGAGTCTCAGCTCTACTCATATGAGATACTCCAGTCCCTTAATCATCTCCACAGCCATTCACTGGACTTGTTCCAGTACGTTCATCTCTCTCTTGTACTGGGGAGCCCAGAACTGGGCACAGTCTCTCAGGTATGGTCTCATCAGTGTTGAGTAGAAAGAATGGGGCGCATCCTTCAACCTGCTGGCAATGCTCTTCCTGATGCAGCCCTAAATGCTGTTGGCTGCCTTTGCTGCTATGGTGTATTGCTGGCTTGCAATCAACTTCTTGTTCACCAGGACCCCAAAGTCTTTCTCTAGAGAGCTATTTTCCAGAAAGTCAGCCCCCAATGTGTACTGGTGCATGGGGTTATTCCTCCCCATGGACAGGACTTTGCATTTCCCTTTGTTGAACTTCATCAGATTCCTCTCTGCCCAGTTCCCCACCTTGTAGAAGTCCACTTCTCCCAATTTTGTATCATCTCTGAACTTGCTCAAGGTTCACTCTACCCCATTGTCTAGGTCCTTAATGAAGAGCTTAAACAATATTGGCGCCAGTATTGACCCCTGGGGTACACCACTAGTGACTTGCCTCCAAATAGACTTTGTGCCATTGATCGCAACCCTCTGGGCTTGGCTGTTCAGCCACTTTCAGTCCACCTCAATGTCCATTTATCTAACCCATACTATGTCAACTTGTCTATAAGTTTGTTATAGGAGACTGTGTGAAAGGCCTTAATAAAGTTGAGGTAAACAACATTAATTACTCTTCCCGTCATCTGGCAAGGCAGTCATTTAATTGTAGGAGGCTATCTGGTTGGTTAAGCATGACTTCCACTAGGTAAATCCATGGTGACTACTTCCGATCACCTTCTTGTCCTTCATGTGTTTGGAAATGGTTTCCAGAATTAGTTGCTCCGTCACCTTCACAGGGACCAGCCTGTAGTTCACCAGATCTTCCTTCTTGTCTTTCCTGAAATGACATTTGATTTCTTTGAAGATAGGAGTAACAATTGCTTTATTTTGTATTTCCTTTGCTTTCACATATTCCCTTTTGCCGTGAACAGACACTTAGTATTCCCATATTCATTCATTCCCTCACCAGATGGACAAACAATGCTCTGGATTTCCTTGACTTACACACAGTCATTATTGTGGGCTCCTGCTCAAAACAGTAGGGGGATTAAGAAGCAGAACACTGAGACAGGACCCTGGAAGAGCATTTTTCTTCATCCTACTTCTCTTTTTGAGGTAAATCTAGAGGTTATTTCACTTCTATTACAGACAGGAGAGCCAGAGATGCGCAGGGCTTCTTGCTGTCCTCTTTAAAATGCAAAGAGACTTCCCCTGCTTTGGTGGCAGAAGTAAATTACAATTCTGGAAGTGTTTCCTTGCCACTTCTGATCATGGCTGTTTCTCAGACTGGGACTGCCAGGAGACTGAACATCTTAGAAACAGTCTGATGAGGGAATTGGGTGTGAGAGAGTTTGGATATGTGAGCTACTAAAATAAACTGCCTCAAACATCCTACTGTTTTCCAGATCAAGAAGTATGCTGGACCTGTAAGTCTTCATGACTCAGCTGACGACTGACCTGGATTGTCTGCCTCGTTGGGTTTTAAGAACTACATTAATAAAACTGACTTTAACTAGATCCTGTAGTGTAACTGTTCTCTCAGGACTTCAGTGACGTATGTAGCCCCAAAACAAGAAGGGTGTTTTATTTCTGGTAGACACAAGTAATAGAGAGCTTGTTGCTTCATTTAGTACTTTCAGCTGTATGTTGGTTCTGAACAAATGTCAGCAATATGGCTGAGGCTGAAGTCTTTGTCAATGATAGGAAACAATATGAACCACCTTGAAACTGTAGAAAACTTGTGCTCATGTGGAAACTTGTGAATATGCAGAACCAGAACACTAAAGAAATATCTGGATACATCTGAAGAGATAAAAGAAGGACATCCAAAGCCAGAAATGTGTCCAGTAACAGTGAGACATAATTTGGTGGTAATTTTTATTTAAATGTTTGTGAGAAGATTAAGAAAGAACAAAATAAGCTGAAAATAGAATTGCCTTCTTCTAGAGACCACCAGGCAAGATCAGAATAATAAAATATCCTGGATCAACTCATCTGGTACTCAAAACCACATAGTTCTTTTACCCGTGGGGAAATTTTAAATATGTGGACATCTGCTGGGTAGCAAACATTCAAACTTGCTTCATTAAAGCTCTTTAAGGTGGATATGTGAGAATGACATCTAGGACCTCCATGTCTGTGGTCTCTCAAAGATCACTCTATCAGATCGTTTTTCCTTAGGGGTTAAAAGATGCTTCCTTAACATCAGTCCACAACCTTAACCTTATTTCCTCATGGTGGTCTGAGTTTTCTGCTTATTAGGCATTGTCATGAGACTTTTCTCCCCATGATACCTTTGCAGCCTGAACTGTAGGCAATTCCAAGTAATCAGAAAGCAGGAAACAGCTGTTGGTGAGGTAGAAGGAGAAACAGAAGCAATTTCTCACTTGGTCTTGCTGTCTTTGATGCTCTGGGACTCACTTTCTGTATACCCTTAGCAACTCTGATCAACATGAGTGATGGAGGGGATATGGCTGAAGCAGTCCTTTTGCCTGTTGCCTTGGAGAGAAGCTGATTTCTTGTCTCCTTCTTCCAGAACTCACAGCCTGAGCCTAATAGTATGAAAAGCTGCCATGAGCAATGGTTTTGTGGAGAGCAGCTATACCGTTTGAGGAAGGGAAATGGTGAATAATGAAGAAATCTTTATCCTGAGCTACAAACCTGAATTGGCTCTTAAGAAGAAGGTGCTCTGGAGTGAACCGTGAAGAAACCACAATGCTGACATATGATGAGGGAAATGAATTAAAATCAAGGGCCTTACTCCTGATTCTACTGTGCATTCTGCTTATTAATGTAATCGGCTAGTTGGGCCCTCTGTCTGTCAAAAGTAGAAAGCTGAAACACGTAGGCGGGAAATCACAGGGTGAGATTCAGCATGGAGAAGCTCACAAAAAAATTGGAGCAAATCTGTTAACTTGGAGGGAATGGGGAGGGAGAGAGAAAGAAAACATCTGAAAGAGAGTAACCCTGGTTTACTAGTTGCTACTAGTGTATGTAAAATTAACAAGTAAAAAAGTGCTGGAATCTGTCCTCAAACTTGGATTGGAAGAAGTAGCTATAGTGTCCAGGTAAATTATTTTCCTCTCTAGTTGTTAGACTGGTACTCTCAGCCCCAACAACATACCTGTATCGGACTTCTTACTCTCTTAAAGTGTGGTTTCTGTAGCCCTGTTCTCACAGAGAACAGTGTTTTCTGCTGCAATTAGTGTACAGGAAGCATCTGTCCCCAGAGCCCTGTTACATAGCTACCATGGATCATAATTCTTTATATGTTATGAATACATACCATGCCCTGTATTTATCATCTTCAGAAGAACAGACAGCTAATCTGGATTATAAAGATTTTATATACTTGTGTACTTTTTAGCCCCCAATATGTATGCCCAGTTATTGCTCCCATCAGTCAAAAGAGGTATATAAGACACATATTAAAAAGGGAAAGGGAAAGGGAAAGGGAAAGGGAAAGGGAAAGGGAAAAGAAAAGAAAAGAAAAGAAGAGAAAAGAGAAGAAAAGAAAAGAAAAGAAAAGAGAAAAGAGTTTGTGAAATCCTCACTTATCATCATCCCAGATCACATTTTTTGAGATATGAAGCTGTATGATTTTTGTACAATCTAAGAACGGCTATTAAATGTTTTGAAATATGATTACAGTATATTGCAATATCAAAGAGAAACCTTTCTGATTGGATATATTCTAGCAGTCTCCTTCCTTCTAGAAGGCAGCAGCCACTCCCTGGGCCGTTACTGAAAGAGTTACAAGGACCTAAATCTTCCATTTAGGAATTTAGGAGTATATTGAAGGAAGTAAACTAGTCCTTGTTCTCCTGTACAGTGTCAGAGATGCTCTGCACCATTTATTTTACAGGTTATGACAAGGCCATATCTTATATCTGCTGATACATTTTTAAAATATGTTTAATACAACACATTGTATTAACAAATCACTATCATTAAAATCTAATTTAACAACATAACCGTGTGCTACAAAGGTAAGTAAACATATTGTATTGTTCCAAGTCTCAAAGCTCTACAACAGCAGAATGCTAAACACAATCACCCTATTAAAAAAAATAAAAATGCTTCTCTCTTCCCCCATTGTGAATTATGAAAGAGTCTCCAATTATATGATGTGCCCATTCTTTGTTCCCCTCCCTCTTTTTACACATGATGGTCTACGCCCTCATAGTAGAGAAGGCTTTCACAGCCAAGGAGTCTGCTCTCTGTAGGCTTCCTTCATTTATTGCAGAAATTGGAAGATGCTCAAGGCAACTGTGGGAGGGTGGAAAACAAAGGTTCCTCTAAAAGAGTTGGATGTGGTTCAGATAATTGAATTTGACGTGTTGTAGGCATGCAAGAATTCCCTAAACTGAGTGTTTTATGCATGATCACTTAAAAGTTGTTTCGCTACCACTTTACGCTCTTGTCTGTGGATGGGATGGAATCAACAGGATCCTAATGTTGGATACATAAAATGCTACACATATATCACCAAGTGCTCTTGAAAATCCAAGTACGAAGCATCTCAAAATGGACATCCATATTTACTGAATGTTTTTGTCTTTAATGACCCTTTGTTTCTGCTACCCCACTGTAAATTGGGGATAGTCAACTCTCTCTCTTCACAGGAACTCTGCAAAGATAAATTAGTTGACATTTTCAAACATGAAATTTCACTCAGAAGCTGCAGTGATGAATACCATTAGTGAGCTTACAGGAAACTGAATTTAAAATGTTGTAGATTTCCTCACTGACTGACTGACTGACTGAATACCCACTGGTTGACTTTTGAACTGAGGTAGAAATCCTGAAGAAAAGCTGGTACAAACTTAATTAGTTCGCTTGTTTAGTGTTATATGAAAGCACAGTGGAAATTGGTTAAAATTACACAGCAATTTTAATTCTGACATTACTTCTAAAAATTTTACTTTTCAAATTTTTTATTGTCTTACTGCAGAGTTTTGGTGGTTTATAGTACAAAATAAACATTTTCATGAAACTTTATATGCAGGAATTTAAACTGTATTATGTTTAGTAACTGGCTCTTTTTTCTTACTTCAATTACAGTCATTAACAATGACAACTAATACTGTCATGTTCGTTAGGTCATATCCTGAAATTCCATGTGGCCATTTCCCTCCTAGAAAAATGTGTTTATTGTGGATCATCGTCAACTTCTGCAACGCAGATGTAAAATACCGTTGGCATAAAGTTTTGTCAATGTGTATGCAAAATAGTGTTTCCATAACTTTAGTGTGAATAGAAGTTTGTAAGCAATTTTCTTTTAAGAAAAAACATAAAACAATTTACAATTTAAAGATCTAATGTGTTAAAACAAACAAAAAGAAGAGACCTGAAGTGATTTAATGAAAAAAACAAATGGAAACTTTACCTTCAGGTTTTCTTTTGCTGACCTGACATACAGAATTGTATATTCCACAGAGGAATAATTCTACCTATCTCTTGTACCATCTCTGTTCACCAAATACAGCCCTCTTTATGACTCCAGTTCAACAAGGTACTCGGGACCCAGTAACTTTTAATAAGCAAGGAAACCATTCGACTTTAATGAGGTCACTCGTGGATGTAAAATCAAGTACTTACCTAAACACTGTGCTCTGGCCCATTTAGCTAAGACATACAGACAGTGCTTCATTAATACACTAAATTTCAGTTAAATATAAAGTGGAAAAGCTATTGCACACATGCATTCTGATAAGAATAGGTAAAACTGCAGAATCTCATATGTAAAGTACACAATATGGTAAAATAACTAAATTAACATTCTATTTGTAACAACTCCCATCCCTCAGGGTGACTTAGTGTTGGACCTTTGCATCTGAAAAGAAGTAAGAGTGATACGCTGAGCTAAAGCTGAATTTGCTTTTTAAGAACAACGTTGATTCCACTCCCATGCGTTCTCAAGAGTTTGATTGCGGCCTCCAGGAATACACCACACTTCAGTAAGGTATTTTTTTCAATGATGCATTTTTTGCATCATTATCTTGTACACTGCAAAACAGATGCAGAAGTTAGGAAGGCTCATTTTTTTTTTTTCCTGAGAAATGCTATCATGACACAAAAAATCATATAGGTTTGATTTGCACACCAGGTGAAAGTTCTAGCATGCAGAAAAGGAATCGAAATTTTCTGTGCTGCCATTACATTGCCGGGGCACAAAGGTAGCTCTGTTACACCTGTGTGTCCTGTGTTGTTTCTGGCATGTCCCTCCCTGTAAAGCCCATAAACTCCCCTTCAGTGCTGTTTCATGGAGATACGCTGTAGCTATGCTCTGGTTTTGTGTTCCACCAACTGGCTTCCTTTTCAGGATTTTTTTTGAAATTTGACCAATTTTTTTCTAAGGTTAAAGGCAACAAATAGGTGAACTCTGGCAAATCTTAGCACTTATTAGAAATACATCCCATTCAATATCAGAATTTTTCTAAAGTATTTTCTTTTAAGGAATGTGTACCTGTGGTGGATTTTCACATTTTTTCCAATGTCCCAACACTCATCTTCTGACATACCACCAGCACTTTGGTCCTCTGTTACAACTTTTTTCAGCTGTAAGGTTTTTAGCTGTAATCTTTTTACTGACTCTTGCTACTTTGAGATGTGATATGTTGCATTTCTTTTCCTGATTTTTTTTTTTTTTGTGGTGTGGGTTTGTTTAGCAGCTCTTGAAACTGTTCCCTCATTGCTTGCTTTATTTCTTCTCTACTTGAGAAGCCTTTCTTTGCTCATCTTAGGCTGGCCCTAAACTTGCCTGCTGAGAGCCTATTAGGCTGATGAAGTTTTACTATTTCTCTGTCAGTAGCCACTTGAATATGCTTATAAGTACTATATACATTCTTCCTTTGTCTCTTTCTCATGCTGTTTTTTGCTGTTTTTTACTGCTTTCTATCTTTTGTTAGATACAGAATTTTTGCCTGTTGTCTTTTTGGAGGTATTTTGGAGAAAGTGATTTTTCTTTGTCTTGTTTTTTTTTCTTTCACTTAATTCTGCTTGTTCTTACTTTTCCAGATTTCTATGTGGCTTGTATTAAAACCAGATACTATTGTGACAGGCTTTGTGTTGCTGCCACATGAAGAAAGGTTCATGGTATAGAAACAATGTCTTGTGGTAGACCTAGATTTTAGCACCTAAACACTGTCCTTGAGGCCAATTTGAATTTGCCACTCATAATATGTCTTGCCTGTTAGCCTTCTACTGGCCTTCAAAGATTTTTCCTGGAGTTAGTTATGTGTTATTGTCAGAATCTGTAAGGCTGAACAACAGGCAAGTGAGTGGGCATGCAGCAACCATGAACTCAGCATCTGCAATAACATGCGAAATACATGACTGAACGTTCAAATTCTAGTGGAGGCTGATCATCCAGTAACATAATTTTGGCATGTAACTGTATCATTGCAGATACAGGTTTGCATCTGAATCCAAAGATGTATTTATGAAGTGTGTTTTCATTTTTAATACTTTCTGAGGGCTGTGATTTAAAGGTATTGCTGCTTCACTGTTTAATCTTGTCTGTTGTTTTCTTGGTGAATTGATAGTTTCTTGTCATGTATTTAATTGCCATTTAATTCTTAAGTTCTTTTCCAACCACTTTATGATGTCCCCTTTCTTTTGTTAATTGCTTTGTAATGAGAAGCATGTAGAAGAAAATGTAAAGGTCATCATGTTGTTGGAAAAATATTCTTGACATATCTTGGCCCTTTTTATGACCACTGGAATGTTGCCGTTGACTTTGAGGATGGTGCGGACAGTGTCTTGAGGGTAATGTTCCTCTCTCATCATTGCAGCATGAGTGCAGCATGCGTACACCTTCAAGTCAAAAGACTAATACCTGGTATGTGTGTTCTCTTATTGTCTTGAATAGCTACAATCAAAAGACAGGCTCTAAGCGTATGCATTTCACTGCACTACATGTTCTACAAATTCTAATTGTTATGAGCTAAGAGTGAGCCAATGTTTGACTGGCTCTCAGTAAATTCCCATTTATTTAAGCTAATGAGTTGATAGTTTTGTTGGTGGTGAGCAGCAAAGACACCCAAGGGCAGCTGAGGCCTGGGAGGGAAAACATTCTTCTAGATATCCCAGGATGAGATCAGTCAAAGCCTAGAAGAGATCCACAAAAGCCCTGGTTTTCAAAACAGACATCAGTTTTCAGAAAGAGCTTGGTATATATTGCCTTGCGTGACCAAACATGCCAGTATCTTAGAGGAATCTAATCCTTTAAGTGCAGAGTAAAAGTTGGTAGTTGGCTCTATACCCTGCTGATTAATTTTCTTTTAATTTTATTCCCTAATAAACATTCTGGAGTTGATTCTCATGTTTAAAATAATTATATTGGGACATAATAGGGGACACAGTATTAAGAGGCTGTGAACATTCATAGCCCCCACAAATTCAGTAGGGACACAAGACTTTTGTGAGTATAGTCTGGAACAAAACTTGAGAACTTTTAATTGTGCATCAAATTCTAGCAGTGTGACCACAGAACAATCTAAAAATATTTCTGTTATTTCTTTTTTTTTTTTCCCAATTGGTATGGGTGTAGAAGATGTTGAGTAGTTTTTTCTACAGCCAAAGTAAACTAAGTAGGACATCACTCGTTTGCTACTTACAGCTCTTCATTGGCCACTTAAAACTTCCAACTTTCATTCAGATGTATCCAATTTATCTTTTTTTAGGTTAACAGTTATATGTTTGTCAGGCTTTCTGAGCTATTCTTACTAGCTTCCATAAATATTCAATTCTAATATTACAACTTATTATTTTAAAAAATGATTTGCAGCACATCTAGCAAATTATTATTCTTGGTTTTGGAATGATGACTGGCTTAAGAGTAATTTAGAGGACATAAATAAAGGTTTGTTTTGAAGTTCATTTTATTATAAAAAATAAAACAGCTAATTATATTAAGTGATTTTATGCATGTTGTGATTTAGGCAAAAATCTAGTTTATAACACTTTTTCATGAATATTGGAAAGGATCCTCTGTGCCTTCTTTGGAGAAGTCAAATCTTTCATCTAGAATTTAATTATTCAAGAGAACAAACAAACAAGCTTTATTTTGGGGGAGTTAGAATGTTGCTCCATGATGCAGTCATAAAAATGCACTCTCAAACAACCACTGCAGAAAAATATAATTATACTCACAGAGTCGTTAGAGATGAATGAGCAAAGAGTGGACAGAATGTGTTGCTTGATAAATTTAGCTCTGCCTCTGTCTGCCGCTTGTTTGTGAGCTGCTTTGGTCTTCCTTGAATCTATTTGTTACTCTAAATTAGTCTTCTGTCATGGTGGCAGCTCTTGTGTGTTCCCACGGCCCTGGGAGCTATGCCAAACATGTTCTGCTGCAAGCAGAGCCTCCTGAGCAAGGCAGGCTAGAGGGGATGGGCCAGAGTCAGGATCTGGTCTTCTAGCTTGGCCGGTGGGCAAAGGCTGAACACTCTTCTCCTTTTGATATAAAGCCAAATAAATATTACAGATAAATTACCCAGGTATGGAAAACAGACTAAGAGCTGAGGATGTGGAACATCTGGATCTCATCAAAGGCAGAAATCCCAGCCAAATATGGTGGAGTAATTGTCTCAAAAGCACATCATAATCTCAGCAGAATGGAAAAGAAGTGGAACCTTGGAGTACGAAAATCTGCTGGTGCAGTTACTGTCTTTGAAGCAAGGTGTGAGCAAACTTGATACCAGTGTGTGTGCTGTCACTGAAGAAACAGTAAATCGAGTCTAGAGACAACTCAAAGGAACCTATACCATCTCCCAGTGTTGATGTTAAAATGATCCTTACACAAAGGTATTAAAGTAGGCAAAGAAGAAGGAACCATACCTGTGACACAGCTGCTCACAGTGGAATGAGATTAATCAGCTTTGCAGATCTGAAGACCGTCTCATTGTAGTCACAATGGCATTTGCAAGAATACATTACTGTTGAGAGGTGGAGTCCTGATCAACCACAAACTTACCTAAGACAACAGACTAAGGGGAGCTACTTGTGATTCAGGCCAATATTGTGTAAGAGAGAAAACTGCTCCTTTAAAGAAATTAAAAAAAGAGATGGCACACAGCTAAAGCAAAGACTCCAAAGAATAGGCGAGAATCATGCAAAGATGTTGGTCACCAAGAGCTGGCTTCAGAAAACCATTGATTGAAATGTACAGAAAGCATTTATACTGTAGCTCTGTTACAAGGCATGGAGTCATATAAAGAATGGATGGACTGTTTTAATGAGTTTCTCAGTGGTGAAGTGGATAAAGACAAAGTTTCAGAGCCATTTTCTAGACAGCTGAACCACTTGTGGAAGCATTATTTTTTTAAAGAGCATAAGGAAGCAATTAGAGCATAAAGGAACAACAAGGTTTCTGATGAACTATTAAAACATAAGAAGCTGTAAGTTAGATCAGAGATCTACAGATTTATTTCTTATGTCAGGAATTTTGAAAAAAAAATTAAAGTAAATGCAAAGTGGGAATCAAATCCCTGTTTTTTCAGATGGACAAAATAAAAGACTACTGCAGAGATTTTTCACCTCATAAGATCCCATGTAACTTTTACAGTTTTATATATGCCTAAGAGTTACACAGAAGATTTAGTAAGAGAATACGAAGAAATTACAGAAAAATAGGTCTGTTGTGGCTAAAATATTTTCAGTTTGTCAGCTGCTTGAGAAAAGATGGGAATATAATAAGAATACATGATTTTACAAGAAGATATGTGATGGTATATCTCAAGACAGTACTGTGGTCACAATGAAAAATTTGGATTCCCAGGAAAAGTATTAAACTTTGTCTTAGAGTATGATGAGAGAATGAAACCTCTGCCTAATTTGATATGAAGTGATACTATTCGCTCTCTACAACTACCTGAAAAGAGGTTGTAGCGAGGTGGGTGTCGGTCTCTTCTCCCAAGTAACAAGAGATAGGACAAGAGGAAACGGCCTCAAGTTGCACCAGGGGAGGGTTAGATTGGATATTAGGAAAAAATGCTTCATTAAAAGGATTGCCAAACATTGGAACAGGCTGCCTACTTCGTCACCATCAGTGGAAGTATTTAAAAGACGTGTAGATGTGATGCTTAGTGACACAGTTTAGTGGTGGACTTAGCAGTGCTAGGTTTACAGTTGCACTTGATGATCTTAAGGGTCTTTTCCAACCTAAATGATTCTATGATTCTATGCTATGATAAAGTAGGAATTAATTTTTAAAATGGGAATGGAAAAAGTGCAATGATAATTGCAAAATTCTTTCATTGGTGTAGATGACCTTTGCTGACTTTCAATGTGTGCTCATATATGCTGATGATCAATTTACCATGAAATAGACAGAAAATATGATGTAAAAGAATAGTTGAAAACTGTGCTTGAAGTAACAAGAAACCCCAAGTATATGTAAAACTATGAGAATATGCTGAACAAGCTTGCTTAGTAATAATCTGATATCATCCACAAATCAGATAGTGTAATAGTCGGAAACATTTCTTGCTAATAATGCCTTGCATCCGGTTGAACTTAAGATGTGCTGCAGGAACATCATTGTCTGTTTCTCTAATGGGTATATTTAGCCACCAACAACCACTGAGGAGAAGCAATACTGCATATCTACAGCTTGGTCTATGGACTTTTTTATGTGGATGTATAATAAGCACATCCAGTAAGGATGAGGAACACCTGGTGTTGAGACACACTTTCTAGTGAGGAGGGGGAGCTGATATATACAAAGAAAACTCTGATAAAGATTTCAGGGCAGTCAGTGAAGATTAATAACTGTAAAAGTAGTGATTCCTAAGCATTGCAATGGGCTGAAGTGCTGTGGTGTCAGAATAAAGCCTAATTAAACGTCTCTCGTTAGGGTCTTTGCATGATTTTTAAATGTGTGGCTGACCAAAGTAAGAAAGAATGACACAGAGTGAACTAGTCTGAGAAGTCTCATGTAAAATACCAGCAACAGGAACAATATGACTGTGGTAAGTTGTTAGAGCTGTTCAGGACTTCTAGCACCTTTCTTTCTCTAGTGTCAGCCCTGATTATTATCCTTTATAGGTATTTGATATAAAGAATTTAATAACATTTCTGTTCCTATATGTAGGCCCAAATCCAAAGTTAACGGAAGAAGATGACAGTGATTATATCAAGATAAGGAAAAATCTGGGAACCATGTTTCCAGTGCGAATTACTGTGTGCATGACTAGTACCTGCACTCTAAAACTGCTCTTCAGTTTTCACTGACTTTGGTATTTTGCAAAGAGATTTCTACAACACACTTGTCATGAATAGATGTGAAAAACAGACTCAAAAAGGTCATACAAGCTAAGTGAATGGAGTTGTCTGTCTTGAATATTTGCACTATTGTACTTCTGTTGCTCTTATTCGTTTATGATTTAATTTCCTCCCTCATTCTGGGCCTTGAACTTCACTTACTCAGTATGGAGGTCAGAACTTATTAATAAATCAGATTACTTTGTGAATGGTTGGCATCTAGAGAACATACACTATATTTTTACATAAAGCCTCTTTTGAAATAGCTGTGGTTGTTGCATATGTAACAATAGTAAATGTTTGAATGTGAATTTTTTGATTGGACCCTTGCACACAAACAGAAATAAGATCTACTAGAATTATGTTTCTGTGAATTACTTTTTAAAAATTAAAAAATATCCAATGGATTTGTGCCAATTCCAGATGCCTTTCTAATCCAAGCAAACCATCAGATTTCTGAATTACAGAAAACTGGTTAATTGACTGTAAACACACAGTGCTTTTTGTGATACAGGCCTACAGATTAATGTGAGGGAGGGGTCACTGGACAAAAAGGACTCTCATGGCTTGGAATAAGGGATGACAAGTGGCCAAGAATGTTTGCCGTAGACTAAGAGGACATCTACCTGTGGAGGACAACAGAGCATGGATCCAGTTCTGCTCAGAATTAAACTACATGAAAACAACAGAAGCCAGCCAGTTTGTACATGAAATAAAGGAACCAGTATGGTCTGTATGAAAGAGTCCTTCATATCCTGTCTGCTTTACCTTGTTTCAGGCAGTAGCAAACAATATATGTATTTATATTTTTAAGCAGAACTATTTTTCAGGCAAGTATTTCTTGCTTTGTTTTGATATCAGAAGATATTACCTGAAATTAGCAGTCCATTTATTTTTCACTGAAAATAATAAAAAAAAAATTAAATTCTTAAAAGTACATATAACTGGCAATGCATATACTGTTATATTTGCAATGTATATACTATTACATTTAAATAATTTTTTTAATCTGTATTTTCTCTGGTGGTATACTTTTATACATATGGTATTATTACACTTGTGTGAGCGTTTTCTTAAAGATTCTTAAAATTTTTTTCCCTGTGGTTAACCCCTATATTGTGGACAAAATAAGCAATGCATCATTTACCAGGTATGTCAAGTACCTGAAATTCGGGGGATTTGGAATGCAACTTATTATTTGAACTCTGCTGGCTAGCACTAGACCTGGTATCGTTTCCTCAGTACTCGGTAAAAAAATAAGAAAAGCAATTCTATTCTGTTCCACTCTTTATGGCACACCAGTTTCCTTGGTATTTGAAGTCCTATAAAGACATCCATTAGATAAATGGGAGGAAAGAATAAGAAAGCCATGTTTATAAATTCAGGGTTCAAGGTAGACCTTAGATCATCTTTTCACAGGCAAAAATGGGACCCATAATTCAATGGAATTACATCAGAATAATTAAGATCAGAAAATGACCTTTCAGGACACATCCTGCTCACTCTTTCTCTGACCTTTAGTACAGCTCTGAAGCAAAAATGGGACAGGGAGCTGCTCCTAATAGGTTACACACAGGTCCTCATGACACAAAGGATATGTGGGTGCTGTTAAACTGATGTATCAGTTCTGTCTCTGTATTTCTACCCAAGGGATGTCTGTGCTTGGCTGGAATCAATAGCAAGTGCGGGGAAACATGATAGGATATGGTCTAAGAGAAAAAAACCTACAAAATCACAAATAAATTATAGGTGTAACCTAGTCATGTAAAATCCTCCCAGACACATGTGGAACCAGGAGGTTTGTGGTTTGTATAACTTCCTGTAACCTCTGGCTGGAAATGGCACAGCATTTTCCATAGGAGGCAAAATATGGCCCTTTCTGAAATAAGGGATGAGCATTATCATACAGATTTTTTTTCGGTCTATGGCCTGATATGGCTTCCAAGGTTTGCCGAATGTTTCAGGCACCGGTGCTACTTCAGCTCAGCCCTTTTGGGGGAAAGGGGAAATGGAAGGAAAAGAATGATACAGTTGCTCCAAAAGCTGAATTATATGGCTGCTTCAAAAGCTTCTGCTGACTTGAGAATCAGTTCATTCAGCTCTTCATTGACTACTTTCTGAGGAAACAGAAAGAGAGAAACAGGGCTTTCACCAGAACAATTTAGGGGAGAGTTACGGGTGGCAGGTGGAACCATAGTTTCATGAACAGTCTGGTTCTCCAGTGAAATAGTCATGGAAGCTGGTTGTTAATTTATTGGAACAAAGATTTGTTTTCTGAGCAAGCATAGCAGAAAGCAAACTGCTCCCTTTTCTTTTCACAAAATCTAGGTCTTATTTTGATAATACTAGTAATGAAAAAGGCCACGAAAGAGCAGAGTTGTAGAGAAAACGCTTCATTAATGCAGTGATTTCTCAGCAATGACCATACTGGTGCTCCTACTTGAAGAGGAGTTCTTGAACCTCAAAAAGTACATCCAGAATGCTTCATTGGTCAAAATGGAGGACACTGGCTATCCAGCACAGCAATGCATGTGAGCTGCTCGGTTACTGCTGCTTCTTGCTCCCAAGGAGGTAACGTATCTGGGTAGACTGTGGGTCTTCACTCCCCTCTAGGTGATGGTCTTTACAAGACGGTGACCACTTAAGTGCAGTGAAAGACATGGAGCTGCAGTGACCTGAAAGTGCTATTTGTCACCAAATAGTCATCTTTGTGTCTTTTCAAAGCTCCATGTATGTGAGTCTAGCTTATTGCTAGCACTGGTATATCCTGAAATTCAGTAAGGCTCAGTCACTTTGAAATTATATCATTAGCCTCATGAAGAGAATGGTCAGACTTCCTTTGATTTCAAACAGCTGTAATCTTGCCATAAATATTTACATTGATGGTTTGAAGCAACTCTCATGAGCTTTTGGATGCTGATGAATCTTTTCTATGCCAGTAACGTAAACCAAGAGAAGTCTAGTGCTGCCAAGTGGAGTTGAGTGAAACGTTGTTGATTGCGGTTTTTTGTACACAGAGTAAATAAAAACATTTGTGAACACAGGTTGTTTTAACTGAAAAGTTATCAAGTTAATATTGATGTTTTCAAAACAGAAATTTTAAGCTTTATTCAAAAAACAATGTCAGTAACATTTAATAGTAATATAGGTGAAAAATTAAAAACAAACCAACCCAAACCCACCCAAGCTTAACAGTTTCATTTGATTTGAAATGGAACACCCTTTGCTCTTTCACTTCTCTGTGGAAAAAAATAACCAATGGCTGATGGTCAGCCAACATTAACTCAATTGTTTGTGCTGCCCTAGTTATAATTGCCTTTCAGTTCTGCGACGATTCGAAACAATTTGCGTATTTGATGTTCCTTTTCTCATGACTCATTTTTACCTAAAAGACAAATATTGTCCATGGCCTCAAACTGTGCTTTTTTTTTTTTACCATGAAAAAGATGCTTAATTACAAGTATTAAAGCTTGGAAATGTGTAGAAAAGTGGTGGTTTTACCTGTGACACAACGTTGCCAGTTTGGTGTGGAAGACTTAGAAAAGTGATTAATCATCAGTCCTGGCTGCAAAGGAATAGCTACATACTCTGACAGAAGTTACAAAATTTTTGTCTTACCTCATTCTGTGTTCTCCTGGTTTCACATGCAAATCTTTGCAAAAGAGAAAAGTATCTGTACCTGCTTCCCCCCTATAACATAACCTTCCAGAGCTCCATGTCAAAAAAGTCATTTTCAATACCACCAGTTAGAAGAGTAGTAGCGGAATGTGGTCTTACTGCCGGAGTTCTCAAGGCTAACTTGCTGAGCTTGTTTTTGTAAAATAGTCAAAGTACTAACTAAATTTTAAAATACGTGAAATATACTTACAGTATGGATTTTATTTTGTTGTTTGTTCTGTATTTTTCAGTGTTCAGAAGACAATGTAAATATTTTGGGTCATTGAAACTTAAAAAAAAGAAAGTTAGGACTTCTCCCCTCTGCCCTTTTCTAAAGAGCACTTAAGGAAATGTGTTTAGAAATGCTGTACTGAAAGTTTTCACCCTTTTAACTGCACACTGTCCACTCCTGTTCCTTGTAATTCCTGGAGCTTCCAGTTGAGACCTGGGTCTTATTCCTGCAAACGCTAACCATACATAATCAGGTACAACCCTGTTTCCAAAGACATTCAAGGCTAATGAAGCAAGACAGGAAAAATAAGCATCAGTGTTCCCACTTTTTCCAGCTGGGCACTAAGTGACTGAGTGAGGATACTTGCCCAATGTCAGAAAATTTTGTTGCACTAACAGGAACTGAACATATGTCTTCATTTTCATAGGCTCCTGCTTAAAATAGAGACCCTCTTTCCTTCTGTGAAACCTTATTCTTTCTGAAATGCTGTATTCAAGATTCAGAATGGTCAAATCTGAATATTTGAACATGTATTTTTCAAGTTTGTTACATTTTGACAAACTTAAAAAAAAATTGCCTGCTAACATTCTTTTTTTAAAGACCATTAAATAGTCTGGGCCTAGATGTTAGGCCACACTTTCAAAAATTTTTGCCAGTAAAAATATCTTCCTTACGCAAACAAATCAATATTTATGTGTTCTAGCTGGACATTTACATGAATAAATATGAGTTTTGCCTGGGCAAACACTGATACATGAAGGCTCCACTGGCATGTCTCAGGGTAGAGCTCTAACTAAACTTGTTTTCTAGCAATAAGTAAACTATCCATTTTGAAAGGGTAGTCTTCTATGATTTAAGAAGAGTGATATTTTTCATATTAGCAAAATCTGGAGGAATAACAAACTGATGGGACAGAGCAGAAATCTTTGATTCTGCGTCTTTTACCAACTTTTCAATTTTAATAAAGCTTCCTCTTAGAAAGTTATTATTTGCTCCTTTTGCAGTGTACTCTGCATTTTTGCCGTAATTTCTAGATGCAGGTTCTCCTACACAAATCATTAATTCAATGTCTGTTTAACTTCTCAGTTTTGAATGAAATGCTTTGATTGGAAATTCAGGGCAATAAATCAGCAACTTTTGAGGAGGCAGGGAAGAGAGAAAAATCCTGTGATTTTAGTTTGGAATAGAAGGACTGTTTGTGTTCTTTTGCTTAGGATTTGTCTTGGGTTATCTTTGTCGGCTTCAGCTGTCTACTGTCATCAAATGGAAGACCATGACTTGAGAACCAGAGACTCTTCAAATGTACGGAAGTTAAATAGATCAAAGTAAATATCCTGTCACCTGCACTGCTGGAGGTCTTGAAGGAGTCTGTCTCCTTGGTCCCTTTTAGTGCCTTGGAATTCAATCCAGAAAAAGAAGCAAGTGCCTAAATTTAAAACTTCAGTCCGAAACCCGCTGTTTTCTTGCTACCAACTCACAGAGGTGTCTAAACTCTACAGTATGACATTTTTGTCTCCAGACCTTCTTTAGGTAACTAAAACGTGTTTCTCTGCTCCCTATAAACCATCTTATGAAATCCTTTTTCAGCCACTTCCTTCAGAAGAGGGCCGTGAGAGACAGAAGGCTGATCTACCCTACCAACTCGATCATTTGTATAAAGAGTCAAAAATCTGGATTGATTTCTTCCTTTACCTATTCCTTCCCTTTGCTAAAACCAGTTAAACCAAACCTCCCGTTACTCCCCAATCAATAATAGAGGAGAAGCCTCACATTTTTTGTTTGCTATTGCAGACAGAATCAGAGATCTTTTCCAACTTTTGGCCAGCTGCAGAGGTGTATGTTTATACTGATACTGTGGCGTTGCACAGTGCAGTTGTCCCCTCGAGATCACAGCACCCCTGCTCTCACGTTCAGCCTGAGCTCCACGTACTACAAGTTCGCTTTGTGGTAGCTGGCAGCAGGGACCTTCACACTGGTCCCCTCTTTCTCGTGGCCCATCAGAGCAAGGGCAGATGGGGTGAAGGAAAGCCAGATTCGCCCACTTTTGGGAACCTTATTGAAACAAATCATGTCAGAGAATCCCTTCCAAGAATATTAAGTAGCATGCGCTAGTCTGGACTTGAGGGCATATTTGCACATAAGTAGCGAAGATGGGGGTTAATATGGTACTGAAGTTACTATGGGCAGCCAGCAATGGGGCTGTGCCCTCTTTTACCAAAGGGTTAAAATCAGCCCTGCCCAATGGTCTCACCCGAGCCCACTTTAAGACATCATAGCCTACATTGAAGCCATAAACTCTCATCAGTGTAAACCCAAGATTTCTCTCCACACAATAATTTAACCTTTGCTGAGAGAATCCGTTCCCCGTTATATCATTTGTTATTAGATTTAATTCTGCTTTCTACTTCTCATCCTTTTCACCATGCACCAAAATTATGCTAGTTGTTACCTGTCATCACAGGTGTCCTGAGCCACATACAGTGTAGATTCATTGTCCCCGCGTAAAGGGGTAACCCCTGTGTGCCTCAAAATCAAAGATGAAGAGTTAATCGCTTGACTTCCACGACAGTTAAAAGTAAAATAAAGTTTGTGTTGTTTAGTAAGAAGTTTATAAAAATTAAAATTAATACATGTTACTTGTGCTACTTGAAATATAAGGCAATATAACTTCGCAATATAACTTCAGGATTTCTCTTTTTAGGTATCTGTATTTAAGACTGATTCCAGTTACTTCACAATCATTCTGTCATATTCAGGCTTCCTGCCATCAGTTGCTGGGTGTATTGGTCAGACCAGCATCTGTTGGTGAACCTGACTTGCAAAACACGTCCTCTTCCTCTAGGTGTGACTTACAGTGTGGGACTCAGAATGAGTCACAAGCAACTTAGCCTTATATTCCAAAATGCCCCTTGACTGTAAAGTAAGGGGGAATATAACTTCTGGTCTCAAAGCATGCCTTAGAAAAGTGACAAGAACTTGTCAAAACCCCTAATAACTGAGTTTGAGTTGCTGAGTATAACTTGATTCTCCAGAGTTAAACTTCTCAGAACAGAAGCTGTGACAAGGGCTAATGCTTCCTGCTGTGTACAAACTGAACAAAATTGGGCATTAAAAAGCATTCCAAACTTCCTCTTCCTCCTGCATCTTTGACCTAGGTGAAATTCAGTGGCCCAAAATTCTGTTTAACTGATCCCAGATAAATGAGCAAGGAAAATGGAAGAACCGTTTCTACAGCAAACAGGCAAACCACATGCACTGTTCTGGCTTGGACCATTTGCCTGTTATTGTAAGACCTTAATTTCTTTTGCCTTTCTAGAGAATCTTTACACGGGCTACTGCTCAGCTTCAGTAGTTTTAATCAGGCATGATATAAGGATGTTCCTAAAGGCTATCTCTGGCCTAGTGAAGATAACCTTCTTTAGCTCCTTCTGTAGTCAGCAGAGAAAGGCAGGGCCCAAGTTTGGCTGTAGTTTAAACCTGAATTTAATTCATCTATAAAAGACAATATGGTTAGATTCCTGCTGTAAATCACTTTCTAGAGGATCCGTCTTTCTGCACTGACTGCAGAGGGAAAAGAGAGATTAGCCGTTGTGAACGCTTCCGCTATTTTAATAATGTTTTATCATCAAAAATTACACCTGTTAAATATTAATAATTACATGCTAGCCTGAGTAACGTTTGTTCTTAGAGCTACTTAGAAGCTAACGGCAATACATTAATAACCCCCGGAAACAGAAATGAAAGTGTAGTGAACAGATACCACCACCCTGTTAACAGTTTGGGGAAATCCGGTTACTTGTTGTAAATACTTTCTCTTCTGTCTGATGTAGCTTGCTGGCAAAACACAAAAGGTTGGCATAGTCAAATCTCCGGAAGTGTTTAGATACCTAACTTCAGATAAGTGGGAAGTGGCTGTTCACAAGCATTTTCCTATATCACCTTTAAATCTTACCTTTAAAATCAGATTGTTTAATAAAAATCTGGTTTTGATGTTTGTCACAACAGGTTGAAGAGAGCTGTAACTTGGGAGTTACAGAATAAAAGATCAGCTTTTCTGAGTTTTCTTTGTAATTTTCTATGTGGTACAGTGCCTGAATGAGTAAAAGTTGTGGAGAAGGCACATTGAAAATAGTCTGAAAAGTCAGAAAGCAGAACATTCATTCACCTTCAAACAGGAAAGCTTTCAGAAGTTTCAATTCAAAGAAGCCTAGAAGCTACTAGCTAGGTAGAAACTATGCTATGATATGTTGAATGCATACTTACCCAGCGTTAGTGTACAGAGAATTAGGAGATGCTACGTATCTGTTGACATTGAAAGGGTCAGGGATTTGTGGCTTGGTTTATTTTATTTATTTATTACATACAGAGAGGTAACAGCAACTTGCATTGTTCGAAGGAAATGTAATTATAGGAATGCTGTAAACCTATAGCTGTTGACTTATCTGCATTCTCATCTGGTCAACCACTTCACACAGGGAGGAAAACCCTCATAGGAGCCCTCAATTTTCCTTCAAACACCCCCCTTTCACTGTTTAACTGAATGTCTTCCATTCTGTGTAGCGTTAGGAGAACTCCCTGAGTTGGTGATTTCCAGACCACAGCTGGGAAATCGACAGTGTAAACTAGTGGCAATTTACAGTACATATGGAACTTATTTATCAAAAGTGTCATATTTTCCAAAGTTGCAATCCTTCTACCATGCATGAGAGGGTCTTGTGAGAGAACTGAACCTTGAGGAAAAATTATGAGGTACTCACCTATAGTCATATCTATCATAATTCTGTGTCACATAAAATATAGGTTCTGAAGAAGCCAACATTTAAAATTGAGTTCATGCTCATCTGAAGCTGATATTTAAAAACCTGAACACTTTTTCATACAAAAATTACCGAGTCTGCGCACAGATGTGGTGGTTATAATCACCATAGCAAAGAAAATGCAGTATCACAGGTTTCAGCAGGAAGGGGAGCCAGGAGCCGAGCATGGTAAACGCAGAGGCAGTGTCCTCACCAACGAGGGTGCTGCCCTGCAGCACCTGGAGATGGAAGCAGAGCAGGTCTCACAATGATAACATCTTCAGCCGAGAGTCCAGCCTGCCAGACAAGCCCACAGTGACATGGCAGGTCCGAGGTCAAGCAAGCAGGTCTGGTCAGCAAGTCAATGGTAGGATTAAGTCTGTGCATGGATGTGGTAGCCAGGGTCAGACATAGTCTGGTGGTTGTAGTGATGAGACCAGTTCATGATGGAGCCAGGGAGTCAACTCAGGGGGTGAGGTTTGAGGTGCAAATCGCCAGGGCAGAGCGGCTGGGACTAAGCACGGCTACAGAGCGGCTGCTCTGACCAAGGGTGAGACGCTCAGATTAAAAGCTTCTCCGGAGAGAAAAAGGGAGAGCGGCTGCTAAGGCTTCCTAGCGGTCTCAAAGAGCTCTTCTCAAGGCTCAACACCTGCCTCAACTGGCTCTGATCCCCGAGTGCCAAACCCCGGGGGCAGAGGGGGGCTTGCTTCAGTGAGCAGCGTGCACTGAAGCCTGGGCTGCTGTGGCTGGATTGCCCCTAGTCCACGCAGAGCTGTACCCCTGCAGCAGTTCGCCCCGAATGCGCTGAGGCCAGCATGGCTCAACACGCGGTCTGCCAGCCAGTGCCCGTTTGGGAGGCATCGAAAAGCGATCCCGAAAGTGGTTGCTGAATTCTGGTCATTCTTAGCGCCCGGAGAAGGGATCTGTTGCATCTTGTTTGCAATATTAATTATAGTTTTCATGTTTGCAATTATAACGTAATACAGATCTGGTAAACTAGCATTAGGTGGAATTAATCTGCTCTGATCTAAGGATCTAAAAATTACATGGCTAAATCAGACACTTCAAAAAGCTGAAGTGTATCTTTTAAGTAAGTCACAATGAGAAATTTCGGTATTTTGGTGATGTGCATCACCCAATTTAACAAGATATACTAATGCTGATTTTAGTATTTTGCACTCAGGATTTTTGTCTTACAATTGCTCGTGTTTTGTCAATTAAAACCTGCAGTGCTCTGGGTTCATCTGAATTCATTCTCTTTAGGACCCATTACCAAAGCTTTCTGCTAGTGACTAGAGGAAAAAAATATGTTTATTACGTACAAAGAAGTTGGCATTGTTTGTATAAAAGTTCACTCACAACTCCAGCTAAAAAGTGCTTGAATTCTATGTTATTTCTCATGAAAACACTTAAGTGCTCACAAAAGAAACTCCCATTTAAGCGGAAAGCAACTGACTTCTAAAAACAATCTTTTCTTGCACCTTTTTCTTTAAATGTGAACACAGCTTATGAATCTGTACTGTCACATTAAAACTCAAATTTTTATGCTAGATATTAATAAATGCTGTTTCACCTGCATTTTTGTAGTTAATAGCTCTGCTTCAGACATATAAGGCATTTTAAGCATCAATTCTTCACACATTTGATGGCCCCATACAACCCCTCAAATAGATTATCATAGATAAACGCCAACCAAAATAAATGGCGTCAGATCTTCTGAAAGCTCTATGTTTACACCTCTCACCAAAACTGGCAAACTTCTGACACATTGTCTTCCCACACCTCTTGTTAATGTACCACCTTTTGTTAATGTACCTTTTGTTACTGTGTTTTCATATCTGGTCCTTCATAAACATTTTATGCCTCATTCACACAAAGTAAAGTTAATTGAGCAGGATTTTCTTTGCCTGTTAAAACCAGAATTTTTGAGTTCAGAAAGAGGGGAATATCTTGCTCAAATGAGTGATAAAAGCAGGACAGAGGCCTTATCTATGGTGAATACACAAGCTATTTTAATCTGTTAAAGATAAAGCCATATACATGTTTGTGTACAGAGCCACAATGTGCAGCACAGGAATACAAGTTGTGGTTACGAGCTTTCTTTATCTACACTAATCTACAAAGTTAATTTAATTTTTACAAGAGTGCTGCCCATACTCCAGTCTGGGCCTCCCCTCCGGGTCCGTGGTGTCTATGCTGGGCCAAAACGCTCAAAAGGCTTTTGGAGAAACTCTTGCACACAGTAGAAGGTTGGCATGGGAAAGGTGTTAAATGTTTTCCCTGTTTCCATTAGGTCAAAGGAAAGGCTACTAATAAAAGAAAGGTTTGATGTTTTCAGATCTGAAATTAATTTGGGTGTTAATAAACAGACTGCTTCATAGTGATGTGACAGAGAGCTAGATGATGAATAGATCTAGATAGGGGGTGTGTGAGGGGGGCTGCGACTGACAGGAGCATCTCCTGACACAGAGAACTTGAAGCCTACTTAAAAAAAAAAATCTTTCATTGTCGCTTTCAGAGAAAGTTTGAACTGCAAGGCCAAGCTATGCAAAGGAGAAGTCTGGACTGTCCCCAGGATGGACCCAACCTGAAGGAGTAGTAGAGTGGGGAAGAAAATGAGGAAGGAAAGCATACATTGGAGTGGTTTTTGGGGTGTGGTATAGGTTCCATACCTCTTCTGTTGCCTAAAATAGGAAGTCATAACTTAAGAAATCCTTTGCAGAGTTTCTGTCATTTGCTTCAAGTCATGAAGTATCTCCCAGAAATCATAGAATCATAGAATCACCTAGGTTGGAAGAGACCTTTGAGATCATCGAGTCCAACCATAAAGCTAACACTGCCAAAACCACCACTAAACCATGTCCCTCAGCACCACATCTACCTGTTTTTAATGTCTAGGTTAGGAATGGTGTTGGTGGTTCTTGGACGCTAAAGCCTCAATTTCCTTTAGGAGAAATGGTGCCAACAATCACGGATGTAATGAGTAAGATTAGAGAAGAAAGGAGACAATACATTGAAAGAGACAGGCGTTACTATGGGTCCTACCACAGCAGGCTGATGAGTGTCTGGCAGGAGAGAATTTGACAAATGCTGTGACAAGTAAGGTCATTTCCTCACTGGCCCTCTTGGGATGGTTATTAACTTTGCAGAAATAATGCAGTCAGCAATTATTATTGTTACTGGTTTGTGTAGGTCAGTTTTGCTACTTTTGTTTTGCTGTATTGTTGCTACTGCTAACATTTTTTAGGCATTTTAAGAGTACCTACTTATCACAATGAAAACAGAGGATGGTGTGTATGGGGACATGCGTGAATGGAAGATGGGTGTTTCTGTTCCAGACCTGGTGCACACAATATTCCATCTACAGCCTTGCCAGCTTCACCTGCTCTTACACTGTATTCCTACTTGTACATCCTGACATGACTTTTAATTGTTTGCCATAAGGTGACTTTAAAAAAAATAATTATGTTCAGTCTGTGATGAATTTGCTTGATATTTTTCTCCAGAACTAGTACTAAGCCAGCAGGTCCATGCCTCATATTTCTGTAGATAATGATTTAAATTAGGTGTCCTTTATGAATTTTAGGCTAATTTTTCAGATCGATTCTCCAGTTTATTGACATCCATCATACTTGTAGACCTCTCCTCTTTTGTGTAGTTGGCTAATTAAAGTAAGCATCCTCTCTGTTTCTTCATATAAGCTGTTAATGAAAATACCGAACAGCATTAAATCCAGAACAGCCTTTCATGAATCTCTGTTCAATACAGTCTTCAGGCTGATAGTGAACCATTATTAACTACTCCATGTGCAAACGTTTTGAGCCACTTTTTTTGCTTACTGTACAGTAATTGCATCTAGTCTCTGGCTGTGTCTACACTCATGATCTGATTTAGAGAAGCAGTGTATCTCTGGCCTGTTTTTGTGTGTTGGTTTGGTTCTATGGAGATTTTGGAATGTGTGACCTAGACTCCTTTGAGATGAAACTAAATCTGAATTTTGCCTCCAGGTATATACTGAAAGCTTTGCAAATCCCTCCAGAGACTGGTGGGGTCCAAACTAGTGATTGGTTCTTTAAGTGTCTTTGAACACAGACCTCTAGTTGTGCCTGCTCCTGTTGTGCCAAATTACTTGCTGTGTAGGGATATTTTCCAAGCTTGCTTATGAGACTATCATGTAAGATAACTTGAGAGTCCTATTAAAGTCAAACCCACTTTGGCTTGATTCTGATTCCACAACTGTGCTACAGTGGCTTAACTCCATTGCTTTAATGTTTTCTTTAATGTATGAAAGCTCCTATGTGATTTGTAACTGACTAAAGAAGTATATATCTACAAATGCCTAAACAGCCTCTTGATATGTCATGGGAATTACAAATTGTCACATCAGTCAGAATTTTGTGAAGTAGCATTATAGTCTTTCTCTCTGAGAACTGCCAATTTGAGCACAGTACTTGTCAAAACTGGTTTGGGTTTGGGGTTTTTTTGTTTGTTTGGTTGGTTTTTTTCTAGTTTACTTTTCTTTGTCCATTTTACAACCAGGCACAGAATATGTCTAGTAAGACAGATCTTTTATCTCTATTGCTCCCTGAGAAAGACTGTTGTTGTTGGGATGTCTGTTGCCAGCTTCTTGTAGGAAATTATGCTAGTCACTCATAGTTCCTGCTAATAAAATGAATTGTATGATCTTCTAAGCAGCAGGAGTCTCTGTAAAATTTTTCATAAAATTTCTCTTTCTGGGGCAAAGTACCAAAGTGTGCAACTGAGGGAGTCAAATGAAGGAAAAGACATATTTCCTCTCCATCCCCCTATGTCAATGAAAGCTTCATGTTGGGAAGTATCAGGTTTCTCAAAAAGGGACACTTAACCAGCAGAACTGGGATGGTGAAAGTTTGTGAGAGGAAGCTTGAGCTGAACACAGACCCAGATACTGGGTCCAGTCCTCTTCTAGTGTAAATGGGTAAAGGTTCGTTCCTGGAGACTCTGACAATTTACACTGGTTGCACTTTCTTCATGATAGTTCCAAGGGTCTTTCCTGACTGCAAACTTTTGCTTTATTTGCTGACTTTTTGGCTTTCTAAGAGCTGTGTATTTGCTTAGTAGTATTTACTAAAAGATTAGTGCCTGAAAATTTTCAACATATTTGTCACACTCTCTGCTTTTGGGTCTAATTCTCCTCCTAAGCTTTTTGTTTATCTGAAATAATGCATGACAGTAATGGCAGTGCCTTTGGTGAAAGCTGCAGGAGAATCAGGCCCCACATATTTTTTTTATTTATATACTCAGAAGTACCAGCTCCTGGTACTGGTTGCAGGAGTGTCAACACCAGTAGTGACTATGGCAACAGAATGGCTTCGCAGAGTTATCATCCCTTGTCATCACTTGGGTAAATGAAAAAGCCCTCCCCAAATATACCTAAGCCTCTTCGGTTCTTGTCAGTTCCATGGCATGAAGGCACGTCCTTTAGCTCAGCCTCACGCTTACTGTGACTGGACTAAGGCAAAGAGAAGGTCCATCCAGGTGGTTTGTGCTCCAGGTGCTGTGACAAGAGGGCTCTGTGCATGCCCAGATCTGGCCATCATTTTGCACGGTAGCCTCAGTGGTAAAGCATGCAACAGAGTTATTTAGTAAGAACTTCCCTGCAGCAACTACTGAGCTGTCTGTGGTGCCTTTCAGAAGAACAACTTTGATATAAGGAACAGCTCAGGCTGTTGAAACTGGTCTTCCTAGATTTCTTCAAGGGGGAATTACTGATTTAATCACTTGACCGGCCTCTGCATCAGATCATTGATTCATATGACAAAGGCCTTAATTAAGGCCAAGGCCTATCAGTGCATGCAGCAGTCACTTTCTCTGTCTTGGATCTTTCAGCTTCAGGAAGTGAAGTGGCAAGCAATAAAAAGCCCGTTTTGTACAGTTTCTGATGAGTTGTGTGGGCCAGTCAAAAGGGAACAAATACTTCTGAGAAGGCTTTGAATGAATATGAGTGGATCTCTGGTTATCATCCAATTGGGAAACAAGTCATCTCCTTTGTAAAATTTTAATTCTTTCAATTGCTCATTGTTGCTTGTGGTTCTGGTTCCCAGGACTTGGTGACCATAAATTTTCATGTGAAAGCAATGACTTCTATTTCGATTTATGTAAGATGTGTTAAGATATGTTAAGATACGGCAAAAAAATCCCAGAGTAGACCAGTTTGCACAAGAGATCTTAATGCAATCAGAACTGAATATTCGCAGGTCTAGCGACAGTCTAAATCCCGCTGACTCAGATCACTTTCCATGTATCAGCCTGCAAGGTTCTTTGCTGGTTTAATCTGTAGGCAGCTATAGGCTGGCTGGTCCATAATTTCTTAAAAACAAATCTCTCAATCAGCACTTTAAATACCTTCAGAAATGTCAGTTTTTAACATAGAAGGATCTTCATGTAAAAGACATTCTCATTCCTAGTTTTGTCTACAATTTCTTATGTGTTCACAGTGTTGCAGCATGAAGTCATTTGTCCTGATCGCTTAGTCAGCCTCCAATATGAAATAACAAGTTATGAAATGATACAGAAATCCTGCCTATAGCTGCTATCTTGCTATTGCTTTCGCTTCAGCAGTAAGGACTGTGGCACACCTTTATGCATTTCATTTCCTGTAAAATGTGGCTGACTGGTGAACACTGGGTTCTTGCCATCATTTGAGTGGTATAACTAAGAATTTCATTTTCACCGAGTGATTTGTGTCCTCTTGTATACCAATTAAATACATATTAAGACATCATATCAAGTAATCATGCACTATCCCTTATCTTTATTGTCATAGTCATTCAGTGTGTTAGGAGAAAGATAAGAGAAGGTGCTTCATCAAACTTGTGGTTGACTGAGAATGCTGTGATTATTCTCCTCAAGTTACAGCTCACTCGTGAAACACTCAGGTAAAATCTGCTGCTTTAAATCTGATGGGAACCCCAGTCTGCTCCATCTGGAATTCAAAGTAGAATATTGACCCATGCTTTTCACACAGCAGTGGGCAGCAATATGGTGATAAGTTCTACATGAAACTGAATATCATCTGTTGACAGCTGAGTCACATGTATCCTGCTGCTGGTTCAGGGCAACTTGCCGCTCCTGAGCCATGCTGCTTCTGCTAGGTATCATAATTAGTTATGTTAAAGTACCAAAAGATATAAATACATATCTGAAAGGCTTCACAGTGAGTGCTATATATCCTTTTATTTATCCTTGGGTGTTCAAATATGTTGGAAAATCTGGACTAGCAGGCTGTATTGTCTCCAAACATTGGTAAAACAAAACGAAACAAACAAAAAAACCAAAACAAAAACTAGCACGGAGCTGAGAATGGTGGCACATTGCCCATGCTCCATCTCCACCTTCAATTTAAAAATGACCTCACACAGAGTAGCATTCATGCCTTCTTGGTTTTTGACACCAGGACTAGTCATTTGCAATGACTTCTGGAAAGGATAGTAAGAAACACTGCTTTATTAACAATCCTTTCAGCAAACCCTTTGGATCCCTAAATCTCCACTGCCATTCTCTGGACTTGGGTTGCTTCACCATGGACTCATCCTCATCTTGTCCAGGCACTGCAGCGGTCTTAATTGGAGCTGTTATAAGGTATGTATATACTATGCAATGAAGTGGGCTGGTATCACCACATTGTATGATGTCCTTTAAGATGTACCAGCTCAGATCTTGTAGCAGTACAACTATGGGAAAGCAGCAGCCTGTTGGAATAAATAACCTTCTGCAGCATTTGGATCTTTGCATTATGCTCTACTGCACAATGTATACATAAGCTTTTTGCTTCTTCTCTTCCTTCCTGACTGTCACTGTCTCAAGGAACTGTTCATCTTCTTAAGAGGTCTTGGGTGGAGATAGCAGGAATTCTTCATAACTGAAGAAAGGGTTACGAATCCATTTCTTACACTTTCCCAGGATTTTATCTTCGTTCAAAACAATACCCCCTCCAAAGATAAAAAATACACAAATGTGACTGGTTGCTATTGTGTAAGGATTTTTTGTGCAAGAAATTATGTCCCCTGTAGTGAAGTTCTCATCTTCAGTTCTCTCATCTCCAAAACAGTCAGAAATTTAGCTTGGCTTCAGAATGTAATTCTTGCTGTCCTCGGAAAAGTAACTTCACAGGTGATCAGGAATGTCTTTTCCATTACTAAAATCTGTCCTCACAACAATGACAAAAAGAAAAAAAAGAAAAAAGAAAAAAGAAAAAAGAAAAAAGAAAAAGAAAAAGAAATAGGAAAAAAGAAAAAAGGAAAAAGAAGAAAAAAGGAAAAAGAAAAAAGAAAAAAGAAACAAAGGAAAAAGAGCATAGAGAAGAAGAGTATAACCTACTGTCTGGGATGAAGCACTTCATGTAAAATGCTATGCAGAGTCAGGTCTTCAATGGTCACAGCAGATCTCAGAGACAATGAGACAGTGGGTGAAATCAGCCTACTCTGCCTTATGTTTATCCAAATCAGACATCCATGTTTGTGTTGGATATCTAGTGTCCTTACTGTTCATGTAGAGGAAAAAACCACCCTGGAAAGTGAATGATCTAATCCTAAGATAGGTTGTGTATAAGATCGGTCAGGTGCAGGTGTATCATCACTTGGAGAGGCCATTTCTCTTCAGTGACTGCAAGACAGCTCATTACAGACATTACACACAATATTAAATTGTCTGAAGTCAGGTGACATGAAGTCTAATACTCTATGTTGTAGCTGAAATAATTGTGTTAGTATGTGAAAGTTTCAGAGCCCAGTAAAGAGGCTACTAGCTCTTCTGAAAGCCATCAGTAATAAAGCAGACAGAAGTGAGTTGATTTCTTATCTGGTGTAAAGCAGCAAGATCCCATTGGCAAGATTGCAGTGACCCAAGGTTTTGCTCCTCAAGGTGAAGGTGAACATTAATCTG
The DNA here is from genome assembly GCA_008921705.1 of Burhinus oedicnemus. Classification (NCBI taxonomy): domain Eukaryota; kingdom Metazoa; phylum Chordata; class Aves; order Charadriiformes; family Burhinidae; genus Burhinus; species Burhinus oedicnemus. The sequence goes on from VFFE01005033.1 coordinate 83,533, forward strand.
CTACATTTTACATTTTATTACCTGGAATGAGACTCCTCTCACCTCACTACAGGTGACTTTGTCACCCATGCCGCCTTTATGGGCGGTGGAAAGCAATGAACATCATTAGCATGGGATTCACTTGACCTGTCTAAAAAATCTGCTTTATGCAGAGATAAGTAGCTCCATAGTTTGTGTTAGTTAGACTGACTAGATGCCCATTGTCTCTAAGAACAATTTATGGTGATTAGCTCCTGTGTAAATGTCCACATTGTACCTTTCAACCATCAGAGGAATAGTATTCCTAACACACAGAGTAGCTGATTCCATCTTAATTTATCAAGGTCATAGAGAAAACTTACAATATCAAAAGCTTTATATAAAATAGCTGTTAATTTTTTTGTGCTCCTATTTCTAACCTGTTTTACTTCTCATACAGCTGCCACTACTCCTGTTCATTGGAGTAACATGGGAGATACATTAAGGTACTAGGGTATCCAGAACAGAACAGGACACATTACTTCTCCCAGTAAAACAGACCTCAGTTCTGGTTGCCCAAGGCTGTGCTCTCCTTAGGCACCAGCGGTACATCATTTGCAGAAAGCACTTGGCATGCCTGAAAAGCAAACTATTTTAACTTAGGTGTCTTCCATGCATTTTGAATGCTCTTATCTCAGGCTTTAGCCATGAAGGAAGGGTAGCTGTGGTACCGGGCTTTGTATTGGAACATAAAGTGAAGAAAACACTCCATTTTTACTAACGCAGAAAAAGATTCTCTCCTCTCCCTCCTAACTGCTACTCAGATTTTAGAAGAAGAAAAGGCTAGCACATTTTTTGGCACAGAAACACTTCCAGATTGTGTCTTATTTCTTTGAACTATACAGGCTAAGATAATGATATAAGGATAATTATATTTCATGCTTCAAACTGAAGTTGATAGGAGAGAAATATCCTTCTGTGTGGAGCTTTTACATCATGTTTAAAACATCTGTTATTAGCTGAAGCCAGAAAGACCTATGTATGTATTTAAAGAATACATTTAAAGAATGGAGAAGGCAATCAGCATTAAAAAAACAACCCTTTTTTTCCTTATATTAGTTAATCTGATATTTTAGTTACATCAACAGTGAAGTTGCCAGTGACATATCCCATGCTGATCATCAATGTGCTGGAAAGGTAATTCACCAGCAGCTTCAAAATATGCAGTTTCCAGAAAAAGATAACAGCAAGATTATCTTTTGTCCAAAATGCCCATCAGTAGTCTCCCAAAAGTCCTTACCAAGTTAAAAAAAAAAAAAAAGTTTCAAGAAAAATAGAGAAAGCTTCTTTAGAAACAACTTCACCAAAAAGGAAAGAAAATGCAATAGTTTAGACTACTACTATAATCATTCAGTTCTGTGTGAGGAAAAGCAGTTAGGATTAGAAATTGAGAGGCTGTTTCCTGAGGGCTGCTAAGCTTTGTCACTGGCAGAGACCACGGTAGGGCTGTCTATAGCTAGGCAATGCATCTCTCCAACCCCTGTCACTATTCAGGAAGCTGAGTAATGATGTAGTGGAGGCTACTTTGAAATTAGTTATTAGACAGATGGTTGCAAAGGGTGTGGATTGCCCCTCTTTTAGCTTTTGTACAATTTAAAACCATACCGAGCGAACATAGAGCATGTAATTGAAAAAATATGAATACAGAAACTTTTTGGAACTTTGGAAGAAGACTTCTTCTGAAGGCCTTTGTTGCTGGGAATGCAGCTAGAGCAAGAGCTCTCCATAAACGCAGTAGTGAGCAGTGAGACTTGGTTGGCGTTTGGCCTTCTGCTGGGACAAGAAGCAGCAGGATTTCTGTGTGACAGCTGGCAGGACGAGACTAGCACAATGCCTAGTGAAATAAATGAAAGCCATCTCCTGAAAACGAAGAGAAGTGGTAGATGGAGATCTATTGTGCTGCATCTGAAATACCTGAGATACGAATCCTTCCTCTTTTATCTGTTTCACCTAGAATGCTCTTGGTGCAGATGCTTTCATGAGAGGAAACTGAAAAGGCATTAAAAACGTTATGTTACCAAAGTAATTCCTCCAGACGAAGGAGCAATAGAATCACAGAAGACTTGGGGTTGGCACATCTTCAACTAGATCAGGTTGCTCAGAGCCCTGTCTGACCTGGACTTGAATGTTTCCAGGGATGGGGCATCTATGACCTCTCTGGGCAATCTGGTCCAGTGTTTCACCACCTTCATTGTGAAAAATTTCTTCCTTCTAAATCTAAATCTACCCTCTTTTAGTTTAAAGCCCTTACCCCTTTTCCTGTTGCCACAGGTCCCGCTAAAAAGTTTGTTCCCATCTTTCCTGTAGGCCCCCTTTAAGTACTGAAAGGCCACAGTAAGCTTTCACTGGAGCCTTCTCCAGGCTGAACAACCCCAACTCTCTCAGCCTGTCCTCACAGGAGAGGTGTTCCATCCCTCTGATCATTTTTGTGGCCCTTCTCTGGACCCAGTCCAACTGGTCCGTCTTTCCTGTGCTGAGGGTTCCAGAGCTGGATGCAGTACTCCAGGTGGGGTCTCACAAGAGTGGAGTAGAGGGGCAGAATCACCTCCCTTGACCTGCTGGCCACGCTTGTTTTGATGCAGCCCAGGATACGGTTGGCCTTCTGGGCTGCAAGCACACATTGCTGGCTCATGTCCAGCTTTTTATCCACCAGTACCCTCAGGTCCTTCTCGGGAGGGCTGCTCTCGATCTGTCATCACCCAGCCTGTATTGATACCAGGGGTTGCCCTGACCCAGGTGCAGCACCCTGCACTTGGCCTTATTGAACTTCATGAGGTTCACATGGGCACACTTCTTGAGCTTGTCCAGATCCCTCTGCATGACATCCTGTCCCTCAGGCGTGTCAACTGCACCACTCAGCTTGGTGCCATCCACAGACTTGCTGAGGGTGCACTTGATCCCGCTGTCTATGTCACTGATGAAGACATTAAACTGTACCGGTCCCAATACAGACCCCTGAGGGACATCACTTGTCACGAATCTCCATCTGGACATTGAGCCATTGACCTCTACCCTCTGGATGTGACCATCCAACCAATTCCTCATCCACCGAACAGTCCACCCATCAAGTCTACATCTCTTCAATTTAGAGAGAAAGATGTTGTAGTAGACTGTGTCAAAGGCCTTATGGAAGTCCAGATAGACAACATCTGTAGCTCTTCCCTTGTCCACTGATGTAGTCACTGCATCATAGAAGGCCACGGAGGTTGGTCAGGCAGGACTTGCCCTTGGTGAAGCTATGCTGGCTGTCTCAAATCACCTCCCTGTCCTCCATGTGCCTTAGAATAGCTTCTAGGAGGATCTGTTCCATAATCTTTCTAGGCGCAGAGGTGAGGCTGACAGGTTGATAGCTCCCAGGGTCCTCCTTCCTACCCGTTTTAAAAATGGGTGCACCGTTTCCATTTTCCAGTCATCGGGGACTTCACATGACAGCCATGACTTTTCAAATGTCATAGAGAGTGGCTTGGCAACTACATCAGCCAGTTCCCTCAGGGCTCTGGGATGCATCTCATCAGGTCCCAGACTTCTGTATGTTCAGGTTCCTCAGGTGGTCACGAACCTGATCTTCTCTTACAGTGGGAGGGGACTTTTCTACTCCAGTACCTGCCTTGTGGTCCCTCCACTCGAGAGGTGTGGAGAGAGAGGTTCCCAGTGAAGACTGAGGCAAAAAAGTTGTAGAATACCTCAGCTTTCTCCTCATCCATTGTTACTAGTTTGCTAGTCTTGCTCATCGGGGGAGGGGTTGTGCTTTCTTTTACCTTCCTGACTGACATACCTGTAGAAGCTCTTCTTATTATTCTTTGCATCCTTTGCCAAGTTCAGCTCCAGCTGCACCTTGGCCTTCCTGACCCCATCCCTGCACAACTGGGCCATGTCCTTATACCCTTCCCAGGATACCTGTCTCTGCTTCCACTGCCCGTCCATTTCCTTCTTGCCCTTTAATTTGACCAGCAGGTCTTGACTCAGCCATGCTGGCCTCTTGTGCACCTTTCCTGATTTCATACACCTAAGGATCAAGAGCTCTTGTGCTCTATGGAAAGCATCCTTAAATATCTGTCAGCTCTGTTCTGCTTCCTTGTCCCTGAGGGCAGTTTCCCAGGGGTGCTAGCGACTAACTCCTTGAAGAGCTGAAAGTTTGCTTTCCTAAAATTCAGGGTCCTGACTTTACTCTTCACCTGCCCCATATCCCTCAGGACTGCGAACTCCACCAGTGCATGATCACTGCAGCCCAGGCTGTCTCCAGTCTTGACGTCACCAATTAGCTGACTTGTGTTGGTGACCACCAGGTCCGGTATTGCATCCCCTCTGGTGGGGCTGCCTATTTCCTGGCTTAAGAAGTCATCTTCTATGCACTCCAGGAGTCTCCTGGATTGCCTAGAGCTTGCTGTACTACTTTTCCAGCAGATGTCGAGGTGGTTGAAGTGCCCTAGCGGGATCAGAGCCTGTAAGCACAATTTCTCCTGTAGCTGGAGTAAGCAGGTTTCGTCAATGGGGTCCCCTTGATCGGGTGGCTGGAATTCCTTTGTAGCCTTCCTTCACTCTCCAGAAAAGATTTTGTAAAATTCTGGATATTTTGTTTTTCTTCTTGTCCATTAAACTTACAGAATGATTGGATAATTTATTGTCTTTTTCTTTCCTGTCACTGTATAATTTTGATATTTTACATTTGAATCACTGTAAGGTCTTGAAGCTGTGGTAAACAAACAAACAAATAAATACATTTTTAAAAAGCTATAATTTTGGGGTTAGTTCCAAATTTTTGATTTGTAAAAAGGGATAGAATACCAAGATCACCAGACACTGGTAAGAGTAACCCTTTCACGCTATTAGGGTAAGAAAGTGCTGCAGAACATAAAGCTGTGCCATTTGGAAAGGAGCTGGGGCAGCATCTGACAGGATATCTGACAAAGCAGTTTGCTTGTACGTCTCCTGCTGTACACAACACGAAGCTGAGCGCTGGCAGAAAGTCTTTGAGTGAAAGGATGTTATTAGGTCCCCCTTTCCTCTATGACTGGCAATGTGACTGTAGCTGACTGATTAGCAAAATTGCTGATCATCATCTTTAGTCTTGAAATTGTGGGGCTGTGTTTTTGGTTTTGTTTTGCTTTGTTGTTAGAGAACGGGATAATAATTCATGATGAAACATATAGGCTACAATAAAAAACCCCACAAAACAAAAACCTTTGCTAAGCAGTTGGTATTCAGCTCTCCGACAGGGAGAATTTAGAATAAAAGGTTACTAACATTTTGGCAGTGTTTTCCTCAGGCTTTCTCTTGCATTTCTGCCAAATATCTCACAAGGCTCAGATTTGATTAAAATGGCAATGCTCACTGCTACTTGAATGTAATTAGAGCCATTCATTATAGCTTTAGTTGACAGTTTGGCAACCTTTACATTTTTTCTGAATATGGACAGCATTCCATGGAAACAGTTCAAGGGAAGAGTGCAAGAAGAGGGTCCTCTCTTGAACTGCAGCAAATGGAAGGCTGTCTATGCTTAGAGAAGTTTACAGGTTTCCAAACTGTCAATTGAAGCTTCAAGGAAGAGCTCTAATTAGATTAACGTAGCAGAGCACTGCATTTTTTATGTCAGCCAGCTCCTGCAAGCTCCTGCTATGTAGTTATCACGTACCCTTATAGGACCATTGAGTATTTCTGTTGCAAGTCACTCTGTTTTGCTGCTATTAACCCTGGTCTTAGAACACTGTTGGGTGGAAAATAAATCAAGAAAATGTGCTTGCCTATGTAAACCTTTTCTGCAGGCCGGCCTTTTGCAGAATTTAGGAGAAGATTTTTAATCTGCTTGAGTTTCCCACCCTTTCCAGCATATGTCAAATAAAACACAGCTCAAATAAAGTCAGAACAGACCTGGGCTTCTTTCAAGTTCCTAATGAATTATATCTTTCAGTTCAAAATATTAAGTCAACGATTGTTACTGTTCATTTTGCATTCTTCTATGCCGTGTCCAGGAACTGCTAAAATATAGGAAGAAATGTCATTTTAAGCATCTTCCAAATCATCTGAAAACACAAACCCTGTTGATTCCAATCAAGCCTTTCTTGTGATTGAAGTAAGAAAGGCTTAGTCCAAAATATGATGAGAACAACTTTCTGTTTTCCTTGTGGCTCATCACTGTTAAAAGAGAAAAGGAAGAGTGAAGATTAATGGATGGGACAATCTGCAGTTTAGTTTTGCATTGCTTGTTGCTGGGCACTTCAGTATGTGAACCAGGGGATGATAGCCTCATTGCCCTTTTGGTTTCATGGCAAACTGAATACCGAGGCTTTGCAGGACAGTGGGTGCATCTGGATGAAATATGGGTTCAAAGCTGTGATAGTCTTGAGGTCATTTGTTTGTTTACAGAATTGTACACAAAGCCCAGTTCCTCTCAACAGCAATAGGAACATGCAGACCATGAGCTTTTGCCAAAGTCTCCCACCAGACAGTTTAGCCATGTGCCAGAGAAACATCTGTCTCTTTCTGCCTCAATTCCTTTATCCTCTGACATTTAACTGCTTTCCTCATTCCCAGCCTTGTTAGATGTCCCAGTCTCTAAGTCTGAAATCTCAAAAAACCTCTTAACTCCGGATGCAGCCATGGCTTTGGGCTGGCTGGTTAGAAATGCTTTTATTCTGCTTTGCAGTAGGGTGAGTTGCAGAGCAGTCACAAGTCAGGACATGGAAGGCACCAGGAAGCTGTCATATTCCTGATCCCGAGTGACTGCTGAGCCACCCCTCTTTCCTCCCAAGTCAGCTGAATCTCCCCGAGTGAGCTCAATGTCATTACTTTTACAATACCTATGATGACCCTTTGGGTAGTTGCCTGCTATGTTTGTGCTATTTGTCTTCTCTTAAGCCTTGTGTATTTTTATACTATGTTAAATTCATTAGATAAGAAATCAAGAGAAGCTAAGTCAAACAAAATCCTTACTGTCAGTGCAGGTATTCTGGTAAGATGTACTTATGTTGCTAACAGCTGATGTCAAGCAACGCAGTTGTAATCTTATGACTGATGTTACTGGGATAGCACTGATTTTACCGTGTTTGGGTAAATTCACACCTTTGAGTGAAACAGCTACATTGGTAAAAGACCAGCAGACTTTTATTGCCTTAATGATGTCCAGCAGACATACTTCTTAAATCCAGCCTACCACTATGGAGCCTGAGACCATGGCAGGATTCCCAAGATAACCAGTGCCAAACATACATGAAGTCAGAGGAGCAAATTAACAGAGTAATCACAAATGTTTAACTATTTATGTGGTATTCTTCCTATCAGGACATTTCAGCTCATCATTGCAAATCTATTTTATTCCCTTCCCACTCTTCTTGGAACTTCCCTCCGCGTGATCATCTTTCTTTCCCACACAGTATGGAAAGAACGGCTTTCAGATGTTGTTGTTTGGCTTGGCAGAGGGCCTCGCAGGCGATACCTGCTGAAGTGATTCTAACTCATAAATTGGGACTTTATTGGCAGCCCAACTGTACTTGGTACCCACCTCCGTACAAATGCGTCACAGTTGTGTTACTTTCTCCCATGGGTTAGTCTGTTTTAAAGTGTTGCTTCTCATGGGAGTGCAGTAAATACATTACAGTTCTGAAAGTTTTCCTGTGCCTCAGAAACATTTTTATGCAGTTCCATCTCAAATTTTCTCTAAAATGCATATGCACTTAGATGTAAGAAGCCACTAAAGTCACCTTAAGGAACATCCTTAGCTCCATGTGTTCTTTTCCCAAGCCACAAACATTAATATCTATGTTGAATATGAAAGGGACTTTGAAACTTAAGTAGGTTAAGGTACCCAATTTGACCCTGAGACTACATAAAGTCTATCAAAAGCAAAGTGAAATATTCTGGGGAGAGCTCTGTGGTTAGATTTGTTTCTAGCAGTTTGCTAGTAGCTGACTTGGCTTTCCCTCCTCTATACTGCAGTCTGCACTCAACACGTGACTTGAGACAGAGATGGTCACAAATGGCCTTCAAAGGAATTCCCTGCCTGGCTAGGATACTCAGCACCAATTTTTTTCTCCTGATGCATGGGAACTTTTGTGGCCAAAAGTGACTAACAAGACTTCAGGTTTCACACTTCAACACGTTTCTCTCTCTCTTCTTCAGAGGCTACTATAGTGCATGACTGATATTACAGTCGCATTACAAGGTCAGTCCCTAAGCATTAGGACAGATGCTTACTGCACTCCATCTCTTTTGTGGGAGTGACACATTTCAAGGGGATTTCTATAGACTAGCCACACAAAAAGTACCTGCTAGTGTTTATATCTTTTTAACATCTAATGTGATAATTGAAAACTTATATTTTTACTTGTCCAGATCCTATTCAAATTCCAGAAGTCCACATTTCAAGATTGTTTTCTTTATATGTGGACACATTTTGATATGCTGCCTTCATTTGAAGTGAATTAGATGATTTAGTTACAGAACCCCTTATTCCTTATTGTTTTAGGTAAGTCTGCTTTAACAAAACATTATCAATACAGTCAGTGTCCTTATGTATTAAAAAATCCGATACTGAAATGTTATTGATCTGAAACTCAAATAACTGTCCAGAACGAAACACATCTGAATTTCACCAGTATGCTCATTACCACTATTTGACAGAACAGGTGCCTGTCTTTATGGTTTATTGACATTCCTTCCAGTCTTATGAATCAATGTTAATATCATTTTGTGGTGTGTTGACGTTTGCTGGGTGCTAGGTGCCCACCCAACCTCTGTCACTCCACCTCCGCATCAAGGCAGGGGGAGAAAATAAGATGAAAAAGCTCATGAGTTGGGATAGAGACAGGGAGTTCACTTACCAATTACCATCATGGACAAAATAGACTTGGCTTTGGGAAAGTGGCCAACAAAATTTGGATTGGATGGTAATTAAAACAACACCTTTCCCCCCACCACCCCCTTTTCCCAAGCTCAATGTCACTCCTTCATTCCTGACTGCTTTGGGATTTGCCACATTTCTTGGTCAGGAATGTACTGGTGATATCTATATAAAATCATAAGTCACTAATCTCAAGTCAGGTTAGGGTTACGTGAGGCATACATTTATACATGCAATGTACATAATTCACTTACAATAGTTTTAAAAAGACATAGGGAAGAAAACTCAGACCTAATCCATTAAAAATTACATCAGAAACGTTACTTTTTCTCCTTCTTTCTTCCCTTGCCCATTTAACTTGCTGTTACCATTGAAAGGGCTATCCCATTCAGTCCTTCATATACTTTCCACCTTAGTGGAGCATGATAGTTTTAGAGCAAGTTCCTTGAAAACGTTCTTGATAAAATCTTTCTTTCACCCCAAAACCCATTCCAGATTTTGTCCTGGCCATTCTTAGTTAAATTAAATATTATTTCTCTTCCTTGGGATCTGCAAATCACTCTGTTGAGCTAAGGGTGATCTCCTGCACAGCTCTGCTGAATGAAAGACAAAATTAATTCCTATCCTCTGACTTTGGTGATTTTTAGGCACGTTTCCATGTGAAGCATCGCTATATGGACTTCACATCTTATAGAAATGGATGTTAACAAAGATAGTGGATACTAATGTGTAAGGGAGTTAAGTGCAGGTAGATAATTTCTGGCTCTTGGTTGAAATCAGACACCGTGGCACTTGACTCCTGAAGCAATTTGACCCTCACCTTTAGCCTTTCTCACTTTGGCTCCCTGTAACACAGCTGTCAGTCTCAGCAATCCCTCTCTCTCAGCCCTGTGACTGAGGCTGTGCCTACACTCCAGATGCCAGAGCCAGCTCCAGACCCACTGCATGGTATTAATGTGCTACCAGTTTCCCAGAAAGGAGGTGATCCCATCATACATCAGACTGCTGCGATTGCTCAGGTCACTGTTGCCCTCAAAGTGCCCGTTCTCCTCCTCTGAATTTGAAGGGTGCCTAGGTGCAGGGTTTATGTGTGGGTGTCCACACTACAGTGTTTCAGTGTCGTGTGTGTAGAACATGAGAATTGTAGTGGTTTGTAACCTAACAGGGAAAATATGAGGATAAATACCATGTTATCGTAATTAAACTGTTGGCTAGATAGCAATTTTGAGCTTTTTGACATTCTGTTCTGTAAATCCTCTCTCCAGTTCATGTTTGCTCAACTCGTTTCAAGATTTCTAGATCTTAATTCCTTAAAGACCTTCCTTCCGCCCTCCAGCAAGATGGCTGATCAGAAAGAGGTACAAATAATTTCTTCGTATGCATTGATTCATCTGATGACCTGGATGCATTTGAAGCAGATGGAGTTCATAACTGAACTACTTTTAAACAAAGTATGGCAGCTATGGCAGCAAAGCCACTGTTTGGACTGTATGTCAATGCAGTTACCCAGTACACTCAGTAGGTTTCCAACTGTGCTGAAGTTCCCAGAACTGAGCACGATGCTTCTGTGGGTACTAATACCTTTAGCTTGCAGTCCAAGCTGAACAGTGCCTTACAGAGCACGCCGGGATGAATTCTGGCACAGAAACAGAGATCTGCACGTGCTCTGGGTGAGCAAGTGTTTGTTGCAGAACCTCGGTGATGCTGGATGTACGGTAATTACAGATAGCTGCCTCTGTTTTGGCAATCCTGAGGGCTCATCACTTACGTAGCTTTGGCAGTGCTGGGATCTGTTTTATCTTGTGCTGCTGTGTGTTTCTGGAGGCTGGAATCCACATACCTCTACAAAAAGAGAAGCAGGTTTTCCGTAGATCATTTCTGACGTCTTGGCTTTGTTACCGGAGTTTTACCTGACCGGCTGGGCGAGCAGCAGCACGTGGTGTGGCAGGGGCAGAACCACGTGGAGTACTGGTTGCCCTGCCAATACACATACGCTGACTGGCCACCTGGCTGCCGTCTCTGGCCATGCACAGTGGCTGGATGCCTTTGGCAGCACCAGCTCGGTTCTCTTTCCTTTATCAAGACACAAAACTTACAGAAATGTTTTATCTTTGACATCTTCATCCATATGCCAAATGTGAATAAAATTACTCCCTTGTTTCAAAAGAGAGGAGGAAAGAGAAATGTACGAGTGAACAGACTGTGATCATCTAAACATCACTTCCTTAGAAATCCAAAGTAATCATGGATCTCCAGAATGCTGGAAAACAAGAAAAACTCTCTGGAATGTTACAGGGAGGTATATAATATAAAGGGTAAAATAGGCCCTAGGTTTATTATTTCAGTTCAGAGCAGTAGGGCTATGAACATAAAGCTGGAATACATATGGGGAGGGGGTTTGATTTTTGTGATTGGCAGCCAAAACATGGCCATCTTAAACCCAATTTCCTTCCTCCTGAACAGTTTTCTGAGGTAGGGTTTAATGTTTTTCCCGGAGAGAAAAATTAAATACTTCCTTGAAGAATATTTATAAAACTAAGGAAGTAGACTTGCGACATCAAATCACAAATGTAGTGCTATATTGCCCTGTGGGCATGGAAATTTCAAGCTCTTTAGTACACTATTATAATCATTTTAAAATGCATTTCTTGCAAGCAGTGTAATTTCTGGAGACACTTTAGTTGTACATTGGCATACAGATTGTTATCACAGTTGTGGAAAGAAAAGAAGAAAATATTTCTATTTCCAAACACCGAAATCAGACTGACAGGCCTGCGCTCCCTCTGAGGGATCAGTGGTGACTTCTGTTTTCCTTCGACTGTACAACTGCTTTCCAACCCTTACACAAAAGCATTAATCTTTGCTAGAAATAAAGCACATCTATTCATATAAAGCCCTTTGAGGATTTATCTCACTATGTTTTCAAGAAATAGTTTTTAAATGCTTTCACTAAAGCAGGATAAATTAAAAAGAAAGATTTGACCTGGAAAAACAGCAATGACTTTTAGTTAGATACCCCAGTGTATCTGTCTGGCCTTGCTGCCACATTCAAGTTATGAGGCCGTTGCCAGCATACTTGTTGATCTGTTCCATGTATTTCAAGAAAACTGGGGTGTAATAAATGGGGACAACTTGCAACAGCCTAACATTTAGTTAACCAAAGTAATTTCTGATCATTTGGGTTAGAAGGTAGTGAGTGGATTCCCCAGTTCATGTCTCTGCATCTTGAAAGCTCTGATTTTACTATGCTGAATTGACTCCTCACAGACTGCTGCCTTGAATATCCTCAGTGAAGTTAATTTCATAGTTTTTCCTGGCACCTTGTTTCTGCATTTGCAGTTGCCTTTATTCTGCCTTCACATAGTTATGAAAATTTCCCTAATTTTTAATCTGCATTTTTTCATGTTAATCCTTTGTTCTATTACTTTCTGGTCTTCCCAGTTGGTTAATAAGACTGATTTATCTCTTGTCTAATATCCATTCACACATCCATGAATAATCCTGCTTCCCCTTGGTGTTTTCTTTGCATGAAAACTTCATCGATAGTTGAAGTTGTTCTCTCTTAAACTCTCTCAAATTCTACAGCATTTTTAAAATTCACCCCTATATTTAAAAAAATAAAATGCAAGATTGGAGCTATCTGTAGTGACATAGTTGTATTTTTAACATGCTGTTTTTATTAATATTACCCAACATAGTGTTGGACTTTTCTCTGACAGTCACAGTAACTTGAACACAGTGCATTAACAGCTTTAATCTTCCTCTGATATGACTGGCTGTTGTCTTTATAATGGTGGTTTTGATTAAGTCTGGATCAATTTGAATAGATTTTCCCCATCTGATTCAAGTCATATTTATCTCTTTAAAACTCCTGACTGCTATACAAAAAATCAGTAGTGAGTTTTAACTGTCTCTTTTGGCCCATGAACAGACTTCAAATGAGAAGCTTTTGGTGCTTAACTCAGGAGATATAATACATTTTAAATGCTTCAATGTTTGAAAAGTGTTAGAAAGTGCAAGCTATGAATGCCTGGCTCTGCTGACCTAGGGAGAGCTAACTACACCACTATGATGTGGCAGAAACATAAGCAAAGTTAGGGGAAACTGCTGGGATAGTGGGAAGGAGCTGGTAGCTATTACGAAGAAGAAAAACACATACACGACGGAAAAACAGATCTACGCTGGAACTGGCAGCTACAGAAGTCAATTTGTTGGAGCCGTGACTGAAGACTGAAACATTATAGACTCATAAGAACCTTTGACAGCAGCACATGATTTCATAGTAACTTGCAGAAGATAACTGGGTAACAGTTCGGACTGGATAACAACAATTTCTAGCCTGAGTAACTTACCCATGCTATCGAAGATGGAAACAGGCTTTTACATCCAATTCTTACAGGCTTTTCCTGTATGTTGTCTAAAATGGATTTTCATTTTATCACCGATGGCAGGAACTTACCCAGCTCATAACTAGGATGGAATAAAACTACGTCATCCAGGTATGAAATGCTATTCTTTGAAAATAATGTTTCCTCCTTGCCCCAAGTTTTTTCCAATCTGATTTGTAGTACAAATTTCCTGCATGATATTGATTAGCATGAAATGGATTGCTCAGTAAATCTTCCAATTTGGGCTTCTGCTAGACTAAAACCATCCACTTCAAGGACTGTCCATATCATGTCAGTGAAAAATACCTCATTACTTGTTTTAAAATCCTGAATTGGGACTGGTATTTTAGTCGATCCCAAAATTTATTCTGATTCGTAAGAGCCAGACTCCTAAATGTTTGTGTGCAATTCCTCATCCTGGTAGAATACTTCAATAAGACTTGACTAGGTTACAATTACCTATCAAAAAGACTGCTACGGGATTTCCTTGAGGAGATTTAAAGTTTCTTGCAAACCCTCCCATTACAGACAGTATCTTTTCCATTCTCGCCCCAGTTCTGCTGTTACAGAACCACCAGTTGATTTTCTGTGGCTTCCTGAAAAACACGGAAACTCTGTACCTTTGCTTCAGCTTCACACATCCCTATCCCTTGCTTAGTGCTTGCTAAAACAAGTAATTTATTTGGTGGTGTTATGAAAGTCCTCCTGGTCAAACTGTATATTCACATTGATGATCATCTGTGATAAGATACTGTACAACTTTACAGTGTCATACACTAACCACAGCAGCATGCAGGAGCTCACATGATGGTCATTTAATATCCATGACTCACAGTCCACAGGACTAGGATCCCAGCCAGCTGGGATTTGTTCTAAGTGGCGTGAAATGACAAACAGTGCATGAGATACAGCTCAGATACCAAACATGGTGGCCAAGCATTTGAAAAAACATGGCTCCTTGCCCTCTCCAGTAAAAAAATAAAAAATCATGCAATAGATTCACCCAATGACTAACGAATATCATTTTTCAAAAACTTAAGGAAAATTAAGTGCCAAAATACAGAACATGGTATCTCGGTGTTTCTAGGTGGTTTCTGCACACTCCCAGGTCTTTGGTTGTTTTCTTTTCTTACCTTTACTTCATTTAATTTTTCAGTTTGAGTTTTATGATGGAAAGAGATAACTGTTCTAACTGTGCTTGTTCTTTCTGCCTGATTTTTGTATTTAAAACTGCAACTTATTTTCCGTGGCTTGATATTCAGCTGGGATGTTATACAGTTGTGGAGTGCAAGAGGGATTAGATGTTACTCTGTGATTCACCCAGTCCCCGAGGAGAGCTATATAAAGATCATCCTCTTCTCCTTGGCCCCAGGGAAGCCAGGGGGCAGATTATGAGCTAGCGGAAAAGACGAAGGCATAAAGAAAAAACCTCACCATCTGCAAAGAGGTTCCAGGAGCACACATGCCCCTGCACTCGCATTGTATAGAACTGGGAAAAAGTGTGCTCCTCTGCTCAGCTACTGTTAGTAGCCATAGAGGGGCAGTTTAAGGAAAACCAAACGCAGTAAGAGTTCTCTTCCCCACATTGTGACTGCTCCTATCACAGTTATTGCTCAAGGTCTCCTTTTCCAAGACGAAGATGATGTGAAAAGGCAGGATTCTGCTGTTTACAGATGCCTTTTCTCTATAGCCTGGGAATCCTGAAATGTGATTGCCTTGTAAGGGCAGGTTATTTTCAACCACTCCTTTCATTTATGTGCCTGTTAAACCCATGGCTTAAGTGGGGCTTCTGTGCTGGAGAGATTTTGCGCTGGCTGTCTGCCCAGGGATGGCTTGCAGCAAAAGTAGACTCTGACAGAAATAGGTGGTTATGTGTGTAGACCTCTAAGTCTCGAAATGAGAATATCGCTGCTAGAGGTCAAGGTTTACGCTTGCCAGTATTTCCCTCATTTACCGAAGTCAATTGACCCTCCTTTGCCAGTGCTGGCTATTTTTGTAACAGTCTCACAATGGTGGGGATTTTCTCATTTCAGTCCTTGCAGAAATGACACAACTTGGGATACTTTTGCCTCTGAGACTTCATTAAGAAGTCCAAACTCTGTGTTTTCTTGTTAAAATTTCTTCTAGATTACTTTTTTACAAGTGAGAAGTGTTTTAAATTCACTTCTATGAAATATTTAATTGTATTTTTATGTGTTTTATCTGAGGCTTTAATATTTTAAGACTATTATTTTGTTCTCCAGAAGCTCTTGTCTTTCCTAATCTCTCAGAAGCAAAGCTCTGAATTCTAGAAAAGAAAATCAGGACAATTGTTTTTTTTTTTAAACCAATACACAGCAGTTTTAGACTGCTTTTCAAAACACTTGGTATTATGGATTTAAAATCAAAAGTCTCATATATGGTCTTTATTTTGCTTTTCCATGTTTTTTAAGGAAGAATCAGGATGTGATTTGGAAAATTTGAAGAAAGAAGGAACCTGAAAGCTGACAGCTATGACAACACCTGCCTCAGCTTTCTGTGTTCCGAGTGGCACATTTAGTTATATTTATCCTTCTATTTTTGCATCACCATTTTGTCCCACATCTTGTCACATGGAGCAGGGTTTTGCTCCTTCAAAGTCTTTGTCAACTGTAAAGTCACTGCTAGATGTAGCTTATTTAAGATGAAAAGCCTTTCCAAAATAGAGTTTGACCTTCTTTACAGCAGGAGTGATGATTTTTTTTTCCAATTTTGAATGACGAGTTTTGCTGTAGCACTACCTGGTATTACCATTGGCTTTACTAAGGCTTCACTACCTTAATTTTTGTTTTTAATGCTCATTATGTTCAAATGTGTTTTGTTTTAAAACTACATGTTGCTATTCATGTTATTGAATGCAAACTTAAAGAGCCCTGTACAAGAAGGTAATGAGATTTATGATGATTCTCAGTTCCTTGGAGAATTATTTTAGCCTTAGATGGCACTTTGAGAACACTCTGTCCTTGCACAAGTAAGCTTTCCTTAGTTATAAGGAGATAATATAGGGCAAGATTGAAATCAATGATAAAGGTTGTAATGACTTCACTGCATCAAGGATTTTACCATAGGATAGCGAAACACAGAAATGAACAATGTACTGCACTGTCTCCCTCGGGAGGTGAAGGGCGATCACTTTTGGTATGAATGTTGTATCTCAACAAAGCACTGCTGCTTCTGAAGTGAGAGCTGTAGCATGCATGCAGATGAATCCACACCATGCTGTCCACTGGATTTTTTGGCTTGGTTTCCAATTTCTTGGCAATAGAGTGCAAGGAAGGGAACGGTGAATCTCTAAATATGTATTCTTTATTAGTAGATGACATTGCTAAGATGAGTTTAAAAATTTGGCTGACTGGCCTCAATGTCTTTACTGTCTCACCGCCTAAGCTGTATTTATTACAGATTACTGAACACCGAATCAGTAGATATCTCGCAGAACATTTCAGTCACCTTTTGACAATAGCTTTCTATTGTTCCTTTCTAGCAGCTTCCATTGAGTATTGAGTTACTCAGACACCGTCTTGGGTCAGCTAGGCTCTGGAGCCTACTGAAGCTTTCTGGTACAGATGCAGGAATAAATGGACAGGATTATAATTTTTGATAAAATGTTGGGTTACAAAGAACCAAACAGACTATGTTTTGCAGAAGTATTACCTAATCTTAACTGCCTTAATGTCATATAATTGGGAGGCAAGCAAGAAAAAAAATTAATGAGGAGTTGCTCAGGTTTGGAAAAATTAATTTTTCTCTACGTTGCTCTATAGTTTATGTTTCCAAAAGAGAATGCATTGGCATTGGCAATGTGTTGATTGGAAAAAAATTGGTATTCCAAGCCCTATCCTGCATTTTGCAGGGCTGGCAATGCTTTTTTACCCAGTCTCCTGCTACTTTGCACTGGCCTCTAGATAAAGGGCCTGAACCAAAGCTCATCTAATTCACCACACTGCCTCTCTCGCTGTGCATTATCTATCAGCCCACTGTTCTTTCTTTGTACTGCCCTGCACAATTTCTTCTATCTGTCTTACCTGTTGCTGTTAAAGGAATACATGCATATGTGTAGGCCCAGGTGATGTATATTTTAATTTGCTTAACTTAATAGTTTAGATGTGGTGACTTTTGTTGCCACCATCTTTCTAGTCTGGTTCTCTGACAGGAAGTCATGATTCTAAGATCATGTCTATGCGGACATATTCTTTTGTAATATTGGTGAAGACAGCATCAGAAGATGCTCTGAGTAGGTATTTTGGAGAGTACATATAAAATTGCACTCAAGTTGGAGGATCTGTTTCACATAGAAAAATGTCAAAAGAGTCTAAAAGGCCTTTAAATGGGAAGTATAGGAAATCACCTTCTCGTTTGCTGATGACTGATTTGTTTCTTCTGTAGAAGAATGCCCTAATGCAACTTGCTATCTTTTGTGGCTTCTGTTTAGCTGATGGAGAGGAAAAAAAAAGACAGCTTTGTGGATCTACTGTCTGCAGGAATCAAACTGGAATTCAGTGTCTCACTCCGCTGGGACCTTGAAGATCTTTAAGAATCATTTGAGAGAAAAACAAGGGAAAGTCTGGGAGCCCAGAAGCCATGAAACATTCCAGTTTTGCAAATAAAACTTCTATAAAAGATCAGACTGATTTTTGTAACTGAATTTGCTGAGAAAGGAAAAGAACAAAGAAATACCCGGCTCCAAAGACCTGGGCTGAGGCTGGGTGTGAGCTCAGTTCACAGTAACACTCTATCAGCAGGAAAACTGTGTGCACGTGTCTAAGGGGAACGCTGCCGACAGCGCTGTCCGTGAGGGCACTACATTCACTCACCATTTGGGAGGCGGGGGCTGGCACAGGTGGTGGGGGGTTGAAAAAAGCTTCAGCAGAACACTTCCAAGAGAAGAGAAAATGGTTGGCAGAGAACTCCCCCGCTCTCCCTTTGTCACCCATGATGATTTATGAACCTCTCTGCGGCTCTGTCCTGGTCTTTTCAGTGAAAGAATCCAGCTAGCTTTCTCATAATGGCAGAAGTAATTAAAAAGGGGATCAACTTCAGAGGAACATAAAACATACACCAAAAGTCTGCCTTTTTAATGATATCCCCTACATACTTTCCTGGCGGGGATTTTGCTAATCTAATACCTGTTAATTTTCTTTCTAATTAGGGCTATAGCTCACCAGAGGCTGTTTTATATTTAATATAGATATGGTTAAGGGGTCCAGTCCTCAGCCAGAGAAAGAATATGGAGCTATGGAAAGAGATTGTAGAAGAAGAGAGTGGAAGACACGATACACAAAACACTGGAAGATCAATAGTTTGTTTTATCTTGGCTCAAAACCACCATGGAAGATGCATGGAGCTTATACTACTTTGACGAGAAGGGGATTTTATAGAGAGACAGCTCAATGTAGCCATAAACATATTAAGTTTCATTACAGTCCTGATTTATGCAATGTGATGTAAAAAATCCTAGGCCTGTTGAAAACTCAGAAAATTAGGGCCACTATGCTGCTAGCAGAATAGAATTATGAATATCCAGCATCCTCCTCCCTCCCCAGTGTCCCTCCAGTGCTGAAGTGAGGCAAAGAGAACACCCAACTGCTGGGGAAAGATCACTTCTGAAAAGGAACTCTCTAAGTATACATATTGCCTCTTTTGAGGTCAAATGTTCCACTTTAGAAGTTAGACTGAAATTTCTCAATAAAATAGGTCTTGATCAATTAAATTTGTGTTGAGCCTGAGTATTTTACAAGTATTTTTTGTAACTTTTATAACACAGGTGTCCTGTAGAATTCCTGTCTGAGTCGCTGGATTCTTTGCGAAGTTTCAGGGGAGATCCAAGAGGCATATTGCCAAACTCTGGGTTCCCAAGTATGTGCAGAGTCTGAGGCTTCCCAAAGCTGTAAGTATGAAAGCTCTGGGAGGGAGAAGGCTCTGAAAGCTGCAAGCCTCCCCATCACACAACTGAGATTTAGATTTTAGAAGTCCTGGAGCAGGCTTCCAGGGTCTGTAGCTCGAGCACTTTCTGTATGATGAGGTTGTCACAGCACTGTGGAACACAGGATCGGCCCACAGTTTACAGAAAGTACCCTGCAAACATAGATTTTGTGTTGGAACAGAATTAGTATGTGGTGGTATTCAGTGGTGACAGTACCAAGATTATTTCGAAAACCAGGTCATCCCAGGATGCACTGATAGGGCTTAATGTGCCTTACAAAAATTTCTTGCTAACAGGAAATCCTCTATTTTTAGCTTCACTTCTTGTAGCCAGTCAGAATCCTTGTCTGCAACTCTTTATGAGCAAGAACTTTCCATTAGGTTGAAAAGTAATGTGCACTAAAGTTTCAGGCATCATGGCTGTACTGTGGAACACGTTCTGTCTAGAACATCTCTAACTTGTACTGAAGGAAAACAGATTACTGTCTTGTCAAGAAATAATAATTTCCCACAATTTTTCAGAGACTCACTGAAACTACTTTTGGAAAAAAAGCTATCAGGGCATTCAGTCTTCATCCTCTTATTTGCAGAGACAGTTTTTTACAATACAATATCTATAGCTTGATCCAGCTGAAATTAGTATATGGGGCTTTCCTTAAAACGACACACTAGACTGGTTTGCAAAGCATGAGGAACAAACTTCAGGGGTTCACTTGAAGAACTTGCACTTGAAGGAAACTTGCAAGTATTATTGCACTGGGGTTGGCTTCTGCAAGGATCTGTATATGAGGTTACAATGAGAGGATGCCTGGAAAGTCTTTGAATTCTAAAGGAGCTTATGGCCTTCTATAATGCTTGTAGTAATGTAGAGCACCAATCAGGAGGAAATAAGGTTATATGTTTGCTTTCTGAACTTCTAGTTATTCCTAGTAATAAGCCCTTCTGTCACTGTAATTCTGTTCACTTCTAACAGTTTGTGTCTCACAAACTCTCCTACTACATTTTAACCCTTCAGTTTTTAGTTTGGTGCCTTTTTTTTTTTTTTTTTTTTAATATGCACGCCCTTACACGCTGCCAGAGCTTGCACAAGACTAAATCAAACCAAAGGAAAACCTCTGAAGATGTCAAAATGTGGCTGAATGGATGATGGAGAAGTCTCAGCTGGAGTATTCCATACCGTTTTGGGCACCACACTTCAGAAAAGATGTGGGCCAAATAGAGGTACACTGCAGAGATTAAAAAGACTAACTAGAGACTGTGATCAGCCAGGAAAAAAAAAAAAAGTAAAATTAAGTTTGTTTAGCCTTGTCATGGTTTCAGCTGGGATGGAGTTAACTTTTTTGCTAGCAGCTGGTGTGGAGCTATGTTTTGGATTTGGGATGAAAATAGTCTTGGTGAAACACTGATGTTTTTGGTTGTTGCTAAGCAGTCAAGGCCTTTTCTGCTCCTCAAACTGCCCTGCCAGTGAGTAGGCTGCGGGGGAAGAGGCAAAAGCGGGGGCAGAAAAAGTTGGGAGGACACACAGCCGGGACAGCTGATCCCAACTGACCAAAGGAATATTCCAAATCATATGGAGTCATGCTCAGTGTATAAAGCTGGGGAAAGAGGAAGGAAGTGGGGACGTTTGGAGTTATGACGTTTGTCTTCCCATGTAACCATCACATGGGATGGAGCCCTGCTTTCCTGGAGATGGCTGAACAGCTGCCTGCTGATGGGAAGCAGGGAATGAATTCCCTGTTTTGCTTTGCATGTGTGCGTGGCTTTTGTTCTATCTATTGGACTGTCTTTATTTCAACCCATGAGCTTTTTCTCACTTTTACTCTTCCAATTCTCTCCCCCGTCCCAACCAGTGGGGAGTGAGTGAGCGGCTGCATGGTGCTTAATTGTTGGCTGGGGTTAAACCAAGCCAAGCCTCAAAAAGAGAACTCCAAAGGAAGGCAGGAGAAATATTCCTCAGGTATGCAAGTGGCTGCTGCAGGAAGGAATAGTTTGTTCTCAATGCATTCACAATGCATAGGACAATAGATAATGGGTCTAAACTGCAGGAAAGGTGATTCACGGCCAAATCAAGGGAAAAAATGTTAAAGGGTACTCTGGTGCTGAACCATATTGTCTGGGAAAGCTGTTACATCTCTGCCATTACAGGAGACATTTGCCATTGTTTTAAGCAAGTATCTCTCAGGTATGGCTGGACGTGGGTTAAAAGGGGGAACTAGGTTGATTTTTGAGAGCGTTTCCAGCCATATTTTCTATAATATGATTCACAAGTGGGGAAGAAGAGGACTAGTACAGTTTGTATGTGAAACATGAATAAATACCTAAAGATTATGATCTTTCACATGATTATTTTGTTGCTTAAATACTACGTATAAAAAGTAAAAGAATTACTTGTATCTTCTCTAATCCAGGCAGATTTCAAAAAATAGTTGGCTGCTCTTCTGTTTTGTCAAATGTGGTGAAGTGATACCCCTGTTATATCTCTCTCCTTGCTCTGTTACTGAAAGAGCAATAGAATAAATATATAATTTTCACTCTGTAGTAGTTTTAGGCTTGAAAGCTCAGCTATTGTTGTCGCCCTGTAATGGACTCTCTCTGATCTTGCATAACACTCAAAACCTTTGTAATAGTCCATTTTATAAATGTCTTTACTCTTTTGCCTCACAGACAAGGCATAAGTTATTCAATATCTGCAAACAGATTGATCTATGTATTTGTAGAAAATATAAGATATTAGTATCGTATTTATTACTATTTTTATATAACCCCTCAAAAAAGCCCCTACTTTTACAACTTTTACAACCTGTCTGTGAAAATCAATTAGAGTGATTATCATGTGATTCCCATTTTTTCCTTTTAGCTTGCTTTCCTGAGGAATGCGACTCATGCAGTCCCACTTTTGTTTTCTTTCCCTTTCTTTGCATGTGCACGTGTCTTTTGTATGCACCAGTTTCAGTGAGATTTGATAGAGGACCAGAGATCTTGAATATACTCTGTCCTAGATGTCTCATGAAATCAGGCACAGAGTAGAAAAGGGTGATTCTCTTAATCATTATGGGGGAAAAATAGCTGCTTGTGTTATCTGTCAGAGATAGTCTTGTAAAAGAGTTGTTATGAATGGCCAGCCACAGGAAATGCGGCATTCAGAGTCTATGGCTGCAGACAACGGGGGATATACTCCGCAGCAAAGTTTTCATTCCTGCATAGACTCTCATTCTCTGGTCATTAATAATGGGGTTAAGAAGTTTAAAAGTCAGTTATCACAAGCCCAAAAGCCATTCAAAATTAGGCTGCATTCGTTCATGTGCTCACCCAGCTACTTGATTTCTTGTAGAGAAATTCATTAAGAAAAAAGTCATGATCAGAATCCTAAGGGTGAATTTAAAACAGAAAAAGCTGAGAAATCCACAGGTGAGGCTCTGTCCTCATAAACCATGCATTACAAAAACACTCTATTAAGATAGTACTTTGTGCTAAATTTTACATTGACTGCTTTAAAATCCATTGCAACCCAAGGCCTGTAATATTCCTCCTAGCCCTTCCTTAAGAATTTGTTTGCTGCTGGCTTTTCTGGGTGTGAGGAAAGCAAATGTCACATTGGCTAGCTGCCTCTTCTCTTGGGCATGGTCACTGCAGATTGGCTCTAACCATTATTTGTTTGTTTTTCAAAAGTTCTGCGGCAATGCGATGGGAAAGGAAACGTCTGAGCCTGTCTGACACTCCTGCAGCATGAGCCTCGCTGGCACAGCTGGGGCTTGTTGTTTTGCTGGGTATTCCTTGGCTCAGGCCAAAGTTTCTTGGCAGTTTTTCACCTCTCCTGTTGTACAGCTCCTAAAAAATCTATGTCAGGGCCGAGTGCATTAATGGGTCTTCGTTGCTCTGACCAACCTCACCTGGGACCTCCACTCCTTCCCTCTGCTCAGGGGCTCCATTGCAGCTCATTCCCTGCCTGAGTTATGTTGTGTATGCCTGTCTCTAGCTTCAGCTGTGCTGCAGTCATGCCTGGCCATGGGCCCCGTTGACCTGGCTGGATCCTGACCTGTGGACTCTACTCCTAGCTTGACATTGGACCTGCCTTGTCACCCTGGGCTTGCCTGGTGATCAGGAGAATGTGTATGACTCTGGCTACCACTGTCAGACCTGGCCTGACCCTGACTTGGTGATTTGCATGTCAGGCTTGACCTTGAACCTACCTTGTTCACCACAAACTGCTCGGGACTACAGGAGACCTCACACCTCAGAGGTACAAGGCTGTAGTTTGTCTTAAAAGGGTAGAGGTACTTCCACTATCCAACCTTCCCTTTGTCCCTTCTGTGAGGACAACTAGCCAGACGGAGCAAAATATTGTAATTTTGACCAGCCTGTGTACGTGAATTTGCCCTTATACCTCATTCTTCCACATCCAAAAAGTCTTGGCTAGAATCAGGTTCTTACGTGCACATATTGGTATCTACACATGTGGTATGGGCACACGCATGGGAGCGTTGCTACTAAGGCACGGCCTGCCCTTGGTCACCCCTTCCCCAAGGAATGGAAATATCCTTCTGATGGGAGACAGTGGGACTTAGATTCCTTGAATTTCAGTTACAGGTGGAGGAAAGGAGAAAGGGAAAGAGAGCTGGGTATTTTTGCTGTCTGCTTCCCTGTGCACAGCGCATATTTCTGCATGGATTTCCAGCAGCAGTCATTGATGATCGCATCAGCAGTAATGTCCCCTGATGCTTGCAGTCCCTCTTAAGGAGGCCAGGGACTGCATGGAAATGGGCCTGAAAGCAGGAGGGGATCCCAGTGACAGGTATCTTTGAGTAAAGAGCAGAAGAACTGCTTTCTGCATGGAGAGGTTCCATCCAGCCCAGCACCTTTTCTCTGATAGGAGCCAACAGCAAGTACCTGTGGAAAAACAGAGGATCTGGCCATTTCTGGAGTGACTCCTCCCTTGTTACAACCTTCCTCCATATCTCCAGCATTGTCTGGGTTAGACAATTCCTGGTCAAGAATCTGAACCGTTCTGTCTGAAGACTCCAAATGGACATGACCTTCATGCATATATTCACTGTCTTTCAGAGAAGTTTGTTAGGCCTGCCTAGCAGTGGGTGATGCTGAGACGCATAATTTCAGTATGTATTGTGCAAGCCTACCCTCTCTATTTTTTTCTTTTGTGCAAGGACTTCCCTCTAGAGATCTACCTAGGCCTGCAGGGCATGTTCAGAAAAATATGGTTATATCACATCTCCAGTAAAACTGCTCTCACCACCTGAAGCTCCTTCAGTTCTGTGAGTTTTTGCTGGTAGAGTCTGAGTTGTCTGTTTTGCTGTGCTTTCTGGTTTTCCATGGGACGGTAAGATAGAACTTTTTTAGCTGATATGTGTTGTTTCAGTTGAGGATGATTTCTTTTGCTAGTTGGAAAAGAAACAACACATTATCTTGTGCCCTAGTTTATTTATTCCTGGGACAAGTAGTCTTTCATGGCTGGTGGAGGGTAACTCAACTGCACTTCTGAATTGTCAACTGCATCTTGTACATCTATATGCAGTAGGTAGAAGCCTAGCTTCCTTGCTTTACTTTGCTGTGAACTTCCCAATCTAGGAACTCTAATTCCTGTAGTTTTACCATCCAAATGCCACTGAAGATTGTCTGACTAGCCATGCTTCTGTAGACAAAACCTGATCCAGGCCAATTGTTCTTTTGAGCTAGCTGCAGCTAGCTCACATACCAAAAGCTACTAGATGTGTGGCTAGATGGGCTGATTAGATTATTTGGCTATATGAATAAATTTATAT
This sequence comes from Burhinus oedicnemus, assembly GCA_008921705.1. NCBI lineage: Eukaryota > Metazoa > Chordata > Aves > Charadriiformes > Burhinidae > Burhinus > Burhinus oedicnemus. The sequence continues at coordinate 108,492 of VFFE01005033.1, forward strand.
TTATTATTTTACTTATTATTTTTATTTAATTTATTATTTCTGAAGGTTTTCAACATCAACCACCATTATCTTGACCTTGCACTCTCCATCTCTTTCAGTAAAATCCTACCAGACAACAGTGGAGAAAGTAGGAATTTTCTGAGGTTTACTTCTGCTGCAGAGATAGGCAAGAGTTTCCATTATTCTGTTTCTGTAAGAGCTGCAACAACAAAGTCATGGGAGTTGCTTGCATGAAAATCAAGCCCTTTGTGGATTCAGATAAGCAGGATGGTGGTTCTCTGGAATTCATGTGTTGTTTTAGGATGACATAACAAGTGCTCCCATTATTCTCAGTGTGTGGCTGAACAACTTTTAGGCGGCATCCTTAGTGGCATCCACAGAGATGGAGGATGAGGTTTACTATTTAACAACTACTGGTGACCTTCTTTGCTCACCAATTTGGAGTCAATGATGTACTAATATCCTTGTTTACCTGGAAGCTGACAACCTAGAGGCAAAACAAAGATTGATTAGTCCCCTGGGCTGGCTTATAGTGGCTTTATAAAATGATCTTTCATTGGCCCATACTATGTTCTGGTCACTAAAGCACCATGGACTTTGTTTATCTGTGATCTCATTTTTCTCCTGATAATTTCCAAGCTAGTTGTTTAACTGGTTGCAAACCTTTCTGGCAAAAATAGAATTAATGAAGATCTCAGGTGTATTTCAGACAAATAAAATCAGACGTCAACTTCATTTTAAAGACTTGAAAGTAAATATTTTTTAAAAATGACAGAAAGACATGGAAAACAGCTAAGAAAATGAGTTTTCTTTTTGGTAATGATAAAGTATGCTTTTAATTTCATTTTCTTCCTTTGTATAGCAGTCTATCTTAAACTTGAAAAATGGTTGAACTGGGAATATTTCCTGTCAATTAAAAGATGTATTTGAGTTGAATTAAATCTGCACTTAGAATTCCACCTTAAATTCTCCAAAGATGGCACTTGCTTAAGGTTCTGAAGATGGGAATATGATCTGCTAAAAATCAGACAAGTGAGCAGAAACAAACTATGACTTTTGCCCCAGGGGTAATGGAGACGGAGATGAATCTTGACAAGCACACACATGACAAGACCTAGGCAGAGCAAGAACGGGTGACTCACAAATTGTAGTGGCACGTTCTCTCCAAGGGCCTCAGTGTGCAGTAATGCCTGAAAGATCTCAACCAGGATCACATGATGCATACAGTGGTTGGCTGACTGTTGAGCCATATAATAAAACCCCAACAAATTAAGTATAAAACAGCCTCTGGTGAGCTATAGCCCTAATTAGAAAGAAAATTAACAGGTATTAGATTAGCAAAATCCCCGCCAGGAAAGTATGTAGGGGATATCATTAAAAAGGCAGACTTTTGGTGTATGTTTTATGTTCCTCTGAAGTTGATCCCCTTTTTAATTACTTCTGCCATTATGAGAAAGCTAGCTGGATTCTTTCACTGAAAAGACCAGGACAGAGCCGCAGAGAGGTTCATAAATCATCATGGGTGACAAAGGGAGAGCGGGGGAGTTCTCTGCCGACCATTTTCTCTTCTCTTGGAAGTGTTCTGCTGAAGCTTTTTTCAACCCCCCACCACCTGTGCCAGCCCCTGCCTTCCAAATGGTGAGTGAATGTAGTGCCCTCACGGACAGCGCTGTCGGCAGCGTTCCCCTTAGACACGTGCACACAGTTTTCCTGCTGATAGAGTGTTACTGTGAACTGAGCTCACACCCAGCCTCAGCCCAGGTCTTTGGAGCCGGGTATTTCTTTGTTCTTTTCCTTTCTCAGCAAATTCAGTTACAAAAATCAGTCTGATCTTTTATAGAAGTTTTGTTTGCAAAACTGGAATGCTTCATGGCTTCTGGGCTCCCAAGCTGCTTTCATGTGCCTTTCCTTCCATTTCAGCTATTCCTGTTTGTCTACCTGATCCTTCATTTCTCTGCCCAGTCTCTTGTTCTTCCTTTTCTTTCTGCTCTCTCTGTGTCTTTTTCCCCCTCCTCTTCTTATATCCTTTTCAGTTTGCCTCACTTAAGCCATTCTGCCCAGAACGCTGGTCTCCATTGCTTCTTCCTCATCTTGCCAAAGTAGAGCACCATCCCTGTATGCCGCCTGAATGAGGGTAATCCCAGACACATAGATATTGCATGCAAATCTCCATGCAACCTCAGACATGGCAAATACACAGAGCAGAACAAACAGCAGTGGCAGTGGGGGCAATCAGAGTTTGTCTCATTTTTCAGTTCATCAGTGATCTCCAAGCCCATCATCCTGAGATTCTGAGTCCACGAAAGAGACAGAAGAACTCTATCCGCTAAGTCCACCAGAGTGGATTCTGCAGCAAGCCATCTCTCATGATGCGTGCTGGGCCCATAAGCATACTGTTGGTCTGTGTTCCTGCCAGCTCTACTAGGTAACATAAAGGCCACCAAATTCCAGATCTAAAAGTAGGAGGGTTCTTGTCTTCCACATACTTACTGCAAGTCAGCTGTGCCTGTACTGTATGGATCACCTGTCCCAGATGTAGTGGGCTTGCTGCACTTACAGTATAGAGCTTTTCTGTACACATTTAGTGGTTATCTGATCACGATTACGACAAAATTACAGTCAGGTCTTTGACTTTCAAACCCTGCTGTTCTTGCCCGTGTCCCTGCCCAGAACAGCAAACTTTTGGTGAAAGATGGACCATATTTGATTAAAAAGCCTCCAAGGACAGGTCTTCTGCCAGAGCAGTCCTCTTGGGGGAGCAGATTGTCTGGACAGTGGTGTTCAGAAAGGAGGCAGTTTTTACCGTGGGTTTACAAATGTCCTTTGAGAAAATCAGGTATGGGTTTAAGTTAACTGTCTGAACTCCCAGAAACAGTAGCTGCCTCCCAGGCTCTCAGATAAGGGACATGGTTTAGCAGTAACTTGGCAGTGCTAGATTAAGAGTTGGACTTGATGATCTTAAAGGTCTTTTCAAACCAAAACGATTCTATGATTCTATAAGTGCTATTCATAGAAAGTGTTTTAAAGAGTGTTATTTCAGGATGCAATTATGCAGCTCATTCTGGGTAGTCCCATTCTGCCAACACGAAGCGCTCCCATTCAGGGTCTAAAAACATCCTTTACTTTCTCCTAGGTGTGCTCTGTGCTGATGGCTGTTATCTATTTCCTTCCCATTAGATGTGACTACATTTCATGAGTGATGGAGAGTATTCCAGCTGAAAAGATGGATAGATATTGGCAAATCTGTTGTCCTTTTAAAGCCACGACCCTACAAGGCACACATGGTATGAGTTGGCCGACAGTATGCTGGCAGACTCTGTAGACAGCTATTGAAGTCAATTTTTGGCAAGGATTTAGCTAGCTGGGTTGTTACCACACGTTTTTTATAGTGACTGTGGTTTACTTTGACATGGAAGGAGTGACGTAGCATGCTGATTTTAAAAAAGCTTAGTATGGTACCACTTTAATACTAAGAGTATACATATCAAAGGGTGGCAAATATGTTACTGCAGCTTAATGAGTTACTGTTTGTCATTGCAAACCAGCTGAAGAGTATTAGCTAGTTAAGCTCTGATAACCTGATTGCTTGTAATCTTCTTTTTAGAAGATCACAAAGTTAGCTTGTCATTGATCAGCTTTGAGCATATCTGGATGCGGATCAGCCATCCTAAAGTATAAAGTGGAAGCTGCATAACTCTAAAATCCCTGTCTTCTTCACTAGCCCAATCTCATTTTCCTTTTCAAACTTGTGCAGTGACTGCACTTATGCATTTGCTGCCCTATCCATTAACTATGTCTCAGCCAGGAAATGCATTAGAGAATTCCTTGTTCTGCATATGCTCCATATATGCTTATAAGAGGGCTCCAAGAAATAATCTATAGTCCAGAGGTAAGGCTGCATTTGTATTTTACTGAATTGAAATGCTAGATTGGGTCATAAATGTGAAAATGAATTCGCTGTCATCAGATATGATAGTCTGTTTATCTCTTTGTTCCCTCTTCCCCAGAGTGCACATGTACACGTACACACACACACACACACACACACTGTTTGTCACAATTCAGTACAGCTGGTAATTTTCAGTTCACCAGAAGCTCAGAATAGCAGAGAAATTGTTCAGTCAGGCTTGATGTGGAGAACAAGTGTTTGCACACACTCCTCGCTCTCTTTCTGGGAGGAAACTATCAAAAGAGGTTTGAAAAAAGGAATGTCAAAGAGAAGAGTCAGCACATTTGCCTGTTCTTTTTAATAGATTTATTGCTGATATACAGGTGCAGGTCTGCCATGGTTTAGCTGAGAAGTGAAGCAGGAGTTTAGATGCAGTGTTTCTTTAACTGGAAAGGTGGACAAGAGCAAAGCAGGTAGCATTTCACTACTGGGAATCTTCTGCTGAGTGTGTCATATCAACAGAAAAAGCTTGAGAGGTCTTTCTTGAAAAATAACTTATTTCTCTCTTTCCTCTTTCCTACCCTAAAAGACTGGAAAACTTAACATCTCTCATAGCCCTCTGAAGAAGCAGAGGCATGCACAACCAGAAAAGAGTATGTTAGCTCAGGAAATACAGCAAACAAGCTAAACACATTCTGCTGATAAAGGGGCTCTCTTCCACCCTTCCACATACCAGACTATGTTCCACAGAACAGTCTTTTGATTCCATCACTTCAGTCACCCACCAAGCACCAGACAAAAGTCTCATTGGGGCCGTGTATTCAGTGCGGGAAAAGCTAGTTTCTACCAAAAGTCACCAGTAGATTGAGCTGCACTAAGGAAATAAGCTGGAATTATGCAGACACTTAAAACCAAACGCTCCTATTGCCCTTCTTTCTTTCTCTCAGGGCCAAAATATTTCCTCTGATGTACATGTTCATCTCCATTGAAGATAATAGGAACTAAGCAAGTCTCAAACAAACTGCACAAAAAAACCTGGTTTTTTCTGCAGTAAAATACAGTTTTCTACAGATTAAAATATGTCTCTTTTTAAAAATGCAAACTCCAGATATAAACTCCACTTGGTATTGTATCAATGTTTCTAAAGAGTGCCTCTCTCTCTGCTATATTAACATAGCAAGGAGACCGACCAATTTATTAACTAGCCTTTTACGACTTAGGAGAAAAATTCATCCATTTTGGCTATAACATTGTCATCAAGATTTAAAATGGAAATGTATCTTGTCTTTGTGAAACAAATCTGAAATTTCATTTTCAGTTACATATATTACATCTACATTCAGGAGCAGCAGACAGTTTACTGAAATCCATCCTTCTCTGACATTGGCAATATCGCAGAAAGAAGGCCTAAATGTAACATGAAATATGGAACTATTTAGCGCTTTACAAATATAGATAACTATATTTTTGATATAGATACATTGAAGAGGCATGGCAACCAGTTAAAGTCCTTCATGGGACTAGAAAGCAGAGACAAGATGGGGGATGTCCAGCCACACCCATGTTCACCTGATGTGCTCTTCTGTGGTTTTGTTGCACTACATCCTTCTGGTGCCTCCAGTTGCCAGGGTATATATAATTTTATACTTCCTGTTCTTATATTTCACTATAATAGACAGTGGAAAGTCAAAAACCCAATAGTACCTCTCACACCGTCTCACAGGCAGGCAGACTGTCTACAGAGTTTTAAGCTGGAATTTCCTTTATGCTTTGGAAAATTCAAAAATGTACCATAAAAACTGTGCAGTATTTTAAGTGCAGGAATGACTTCATGGTTACTTTGCTTTCACTGTAACTTGTGTGCATCCTCAGATCTTCCAAAACCTTTCTAAAGATTCCCCCATGAGGTAATTGGCATTGCTTCTCTGGGGTATACACACTGGCCAATTCAAGCAGAAGACAGTTTTAGCTGAGCAAACTATGCAGCACGATGTGTATTCCGTTAAGTACCGTCATTCCAGCTGAATGTGGTTGGTCTAAACTAAATCTGTACCGAAGATAGCCAGGTTGGTTCAATTATTCATTTGCACAAAACTCACTCCTTTTCTGTTATTTGAGACTCAATCACAAGCATTCATCTGCCACATATAAATCAATACTGTTCATGATATGTTGAACTGTTTGTTTGCTGCAGGTTGCTGTCTGATGGGCAGTTGATGTGAACACATGGGAGCTACTCCTGATACATTTGCTCTGACCGTTGGAGAATCATTTGTAGCCTGCTTTTTTATGTGACTGTTTTACAAATAATGTAAATCAGGATAAAGTTTTTAATGGGGAAAATATTAAATAATGAATTAAAAAGACTTGGGAAATAAGAAAATATCCTGTTTGTGAACAAATGCCTTGTCCACCTAGGAAATTAAGTGTGAACTGTGTGAGTGCCACTTAGCAGCCATCAGAAGAATAGATTGGCACAAGTGGTCCTGTAAAGGACCCTCTGGACTATGGCAAATATAGTTTGTTTCTGAGTGGAGTAACAGCCTCCCAAAGTCGGCACAGACACGCATCACTGCTGTTCTATTTTCATCCTAGTAACTGTCAATGGGTAAGCAAAATCATCAGGGGCCACTCATAACAGCAAAGCATTGGGAGCTGCCTTGAGTAGTTCCAATGCATTCATCTGGACAAAAATGCGAGCATGGTGTTAGTCCATTCTGCAAATACAGATTAGAAAATAATAATAGGAGCAAGGACTGATCAGTTACTATAACAATACGGATGTCTGGGTTGGGTTTGCTCGCATGATACATGCAGAAATAGAGTAACCTCATATTTGCACAAAGGATAATCTGGAAAGCGGTGACTCTGAAAGAGACTCAAATGTAACCTGAAAAAACAGCTGAATGTGAACTTCTGTGGTCTCTGGCAAAGAGTGCTTGAGCATGCTTTGTAAAAAGCAGCGCTGTCAAGTAACAATAGAAGGTGGCACTGCCTTGAGGAAACTGCCACTAAAATTCTAGCCAGTCTCTACACACCAAACAGCCTAGCATTAGGAAAGAGTTCAGAAGAGATTACAAGTCTGTAAAACCTATGTAAGTGTGACTGATGCAATATGCTATTTAGTTTCTATAAAAAAAACCAACTTAAAAGACTCATTTATGGCACACAAGAGCTGTTGAACACTAAAGAAAATGGCAGAAATGAGATTTCTGGAAAGTACATGTAGATAAATCAAGCTAGAAATGATGTGCCTACTTCTTGGTGTGGTTAGTTGACCCCCAGAAACTATTTACCTAGACATGAACCTTGCTCCTGTCACTTGAAATCTGTAAGCCAGTACTGGATATCTTACAAAAGTTGTATTCCATCTCAGTCAGGAATTATGCATTTGCAAGTGTTTTCAGCTGTTGGACCAAATAGGTCAGCAATCAAGTAAGCTCAAAGACCCAGTTACAGAAGAGGAAAGTATTTCAAATAACTTACTTGACGATCAGTTAAGTGAAAATATTAGTCATGGACCAGAGCAAACAGATTTATACAATGCTATATATAAAAGCAGAATAATTTTATGAACTTAACAGAAAGGAAGTTATGAATACTGAATTTCTGAGCATTTTACCACAATTAGAAACAATAACTGGCAGCTTGCCTGTAACAGAGAAATCTCATCTAAGTTTCTGTAAGGAAGCAAGGGTCTCATAGCACTTGCAGATGAGTTGCAATGCATCTCCGGCATAAGTATCATTTGATAACCATTATGCTTTCTAATCACTTTCTAATTATGCTACATTATTACAAATATGATTTGCAGCTGTACTTTATTTGCCGTATTCTTCCTTGGACTTACTGGCTCCAACCTGTAGCCTAATTTTCATACTTACCTGAAAAAGTTCATCTCCCCAGTTCTGGCTACTGAGTTGAAAAGTTCATTCTTTCTACAGTCTATTACCTATGCTCATTTCCTTTTATATTTCCCTCCTTTCTTTCTTTTCCTTCCTTCCTTCCTTCCTTCCTTCCTTCCTTCCTTCCTTCCTTCCTTCCTTCCTTCCTTCCTTCCTTCCTTCCTTCGCCTTCTTTTCTTTTCCCTTTCTCTTTCCCTTCCCGTTTTCATCCCTTATTCCTTCCCTCCTTCCTCTCTTCCTCTCTTCTCCTATCTTCTCTTCTTCCTTCCCCCCTGCTTTTCCCTTCTCCCTTTCCTCTATTTCCTCCCTTCTTCCCTTCTTTCTTCCTTCCTTTATTCCCTCCTTCTCCCTTTTCTCTCCCACCCTTCCCTCCCTTCCTCTCTGCCTTCTCTCTTCCAAGCCTCCCTCTCTTCCCCGCCTCCCTCACTCCCCGCCCCGAGGACTTTTGCCATTAGCAGAAATTAAAGAAAAGGTGTATTTATCTCTACTTTTTTTCCATTCCTGAGAAAAAAAAAATAATGGAAAGGAAATGACAGAGTTGTTATTTAGTTTAAATTTGTAAGAAAGCCAGAAGAGGAAAAGATATGTCGAAAGCACAGTCATATACTCTGTGTTTTGGAAGTAAAAATGAATGATACTCAAACTACTGGGAAGCAGGTATGGGCTTGAGGTCTGGAAAGGAAGAAAAGCTACTTTCAAACCTAAACGGCCCAGCTAGCCAGTGTAATTATGGCATGACTGCTTCTATAGCTGACGGCACCCCACGCTGACTCCTCCTTCCACTTCAAATGACCATATCAGTTGGAAGCAACCTTTGGTACAAGACCTTGAATTTACATCTCTGGACCCCTGTGTCTATTCGGCTCCTTAAACCATGTGTATGGAGTTCCCTGGTGCCTGAAGTGCAGTCTGGTGTAGAACTGGTGTAGTCTGGTGTAGTCCTCTTTCAGCAGACTACATACCATTGTCAATCTTTGGCTTCACTCTTCCAGCAGATGCTTGCTACACCTACTACCCTCCTTCTCACCAGCATGATGTTATGGCCTCCAGCTTTCCTCCCTGCAAAGGCAGAATCTATTTCAGTTACCAGTAGCAGGACCAGGACTAGTTTTCGTGGCCTCTATGCCAGACAGAGAAGAAGAAGTAAGAAGTGAGCCACGGAGTTCAGAGATAATTTAGTGTACCAGGGTAAGTACATACTTCCTCAGACACTCAGATATATTAATGTATTTTCATGGCATGTAAGCTATAAATATTGTGAACAAACATCTGGCATTGGGAGCTTCTATAGTGTCCATCTGGATTTCTGACTCCATTGCTACTGAAATAAAGCAACGTATATACAGTGGGCCCGTATAAAAGTGACTTAACTACTGTTTCACGGATCTCATGACTAAGGAATAAAAGGTAAAGGGGCTTTTGACAAAACCAAATGATGACAGCTTCTGGACAGGATATTGTATTTGGCCGTCTTACATCTGTTTGAATGACAATTATATTTGACAATGCTTTGTTCAGCTTCTCACCTAAAAATACAGTGCATTCACATCATTGCTTCTAATTGCATTTGTAAAACTGATTGACATCTTTCATGTTTTACACTGCTTGTTTGTTTTATTTAGTACAAAAAGAAATGCACTAAAATGGACTTCAGCATTATTAAGGCATAGTGTTTAACTACAAGGGGTTTGGATATCATAAAAACCCTCCAAAAGCCTATGGGCATTATATCTATAAGTGAGGTGGGGGAAGCACTGCTGCGTTGTAATGAAGTTAATAAAATTCTACTGACTTCACTATCAATGTCACAAGACTTCAGTACAAAATCTCCCAAAACTTCGGAGATTTAGTAAAATTTTCTATGTTCGGGTTTCTAAAGAGTAATTGAATGTATGATCAGTTTCTGCACCATCCATTAACCAAAAGGAAGGAAAAGAGAAAGCATAGCTAGTTTTATTCATTGCTACTCTTGGTTACTACTGTAGTATTTCTGTTTTTATGTAACTAATGTTACATAATGTGTGTGACAATTATTGTAATATTTCCATTGTATGTTTCTAAAGAAATGAAGACATTTAAAATGTCTATTAACTACCAATGTAATGTTTTATCATCCCCTTATTTGGCTATAAAGCAAATACAGAAATGAAAAGATGAATCTCCATATTCTCACGCTGTACAAGCAACATTAATTAATTCAACATGACAAGCTTTGAGAAATATCTGGGTAAGTCAATCTAGTATCATTTTGTTCATGAAGCCCAAAATATAGACTGACAAAGCACAAGTATGAAATGCATTTCAATCAGTTTAATCAAATAGAGTCAATGTAAAGAAAAGGGGCATTGTCAAGATGTGTCAGTGAACATTTGACCTGCCTTGCAGTTAATATTGTTTTGTGCAGATTTCTCTTGGGGGGATACCCTCTCTGTTCTGCATTTCAATTCTAAAAAATGAAAATTTTATGTCTGATCTGGTGAGTGGCAATCTATAGTAGGAATGATATAGGAAAGACATCACTTGCAAATCATTATCCACACAGAATTTGAACATGTGAAATCAGACCCTTCAAGGAAATTAGACCATTCGGTGTGCATTTTGCCCGGACTGCAGGAAATTCTGCTTTCTCTGAATGACATTTTGGCTGGTCCTTGCATAGATGCCAAAGATGAGATTATAGAGGATCAAATCCAAAATCTGCTGGAGAGTTTAGCTTGTTCTTTTCTCTAAGGCACAAGGAGACTTGGGCAGGAAAAAGATGTGGGCACACAATGAACCTATAGCAGAGCCAAGTGGCTACAGAACTTAGCAAACTGTGCCTCTTTAAGGGCAGTGGAGAGGGTTTGCCATGGATGGCTTCAGTGAGGCTTCAAGAGGGATTCCCTGGTAAGATAATTCAGGATTTTTCCCAGGAGTTCCAGAAGCTGCATTACTTCTCTGCATCCCAAGTCTCCCTTTATTGTTTGCCATGATCCCAGTGATAAGCAAAGCAGAATGCAGGTCTATATTTATTTCTGAAAAATCTCTTCTCAGAGCTCTTTCGCAGTGCTTGATCTAATGCTGTAGTTTCTGATGACTCTCAATATGCAGGATAACATCAGTGGGCAAATTATGGTGCAAAATAATGCTGTTTTGCCTTTGAAACTACTCCTCTGCCAGGGAATAATATGATCATTTTAAGGACTTTAAAAACTGTCTGTTACTTTCTCTGAAAACTATAAATTGGGTGGGATTTAAATTCAATGAGTGTGAATATACACATGCATGCACACTGTAAACTCGAAAAATAGCTGTTAAATTTTTTTTCTTAAGTGAAGACAAAGTTGTGGGGGTAACCCAGATTAGGAGAACAATTTCAAAAGCCCATTTGTGACAACAGTATTTATTTGAAGATCTTCTTTCATTTCCTAGACTCTCAGCTTTTGCTATGTAAAAAAATTATCACAGTCTAGCTGCTATGGTGACCTCAGACACATGAACTAAGTTTGTCAAGATACAGAGAGATCTGCAAGGAGAATCCTTAATGAATTCCTGAGCAAGCTGCTCTATCCACCTCTGTGAAGTGTTGAATGTTACACCCAGGAATGAAGACTGAATTGTCAGCGTTAGGTTTCGTACTTCTCCTGAGAAACGACAAGAGGAAACCCACAAATTTTCTGGATTTTAGCCCCACTGATGGTTGCCATTTGTGCCCCCTCCCCTGATTCCTGGTTCCTTCCTCTCCCCAAACCTAGATGGAGTCATGCGTGGAGCTCAGCAGAGCCCCTGGAAGTACTTAGAGCATGTCCAGAGGATAGACAAGCTCTAGAATCACAGTGGACCGAGTCACACTTTCAATACATGCACACTCTGATCTGAGCAGGGTCCATTTTATCGACTCATCTGCACGACATGTTTTTCAGGCAATGCTCCAACGATCGTGACTGCACATTTTTCCCATCCTGTTGATGGGCGAACCACAAGAAGTTCACAAATCTGGAGAGCTCTACATACAGTTCAGTGTTTATCCTGGATCTCTTGGACCTGTAATACTATGTTGAAGTATTGCAAGTTCTTTTATATGATTTTTTTAATGCTTCCTGCTTCAAACTTCACTGGAATGAGTTTAGAGCTACATGGAAAGAATGATTAATTGTAGTTTAACAAATCACAGGAAAAGTTGCTGTCTGGTTCCAGCTCTGGAGATGCACCTCTATCAGTCTTATTTATTTGATCTGGTTTACCCTTTAGTTTTACAGCCAACAAACTAGAATAACTAGAATGGTCTGAAGTATCTTATTTTGATATTTGCAGCATTTTCACTCCCATATTTTATTTAAAACTTTCTGTTTTTCATGAATATATGCTGCTTGGTCCTTGACTAAGACATTTAACAACGTGAGAGTGGAGTATTTTGCTGCAATAGACTTAGACCTTCTGAAGAGCCTAATCAAAACCAGATTTTTTTTCTTTAATTGGAAAAGAAATGAGTGTTTTGCACTATACACTAGCTAGTTAGCGCTATCATAAGCAACCCCCTATTAATCACGTACCATTTTTTTGCAGCTGTGTACAGTAACTGACCTGCCTAGATACACTATAACTGAAGCAATTAAGGATCTTTTGTATTTTTTATGTAATTACCACTTCTGAGCCAGGTTGCTAAATACTTGGGACATTTGGGGGTATAATTTCAAGGTCATTATATTTTTGTTCATCTCATTTCCTAGGAAACCTATTTGCAGACTTGCCTAAAGCATCCCAGATACTGTACATTAAAGTATGGCAAATTAATTTAATCCTACCTCCTTCCACTCACACTCAGTAGGTGCATGTCCATTTTTCCAATGTCTAATACACAGTATATTTTTAAACTGTAAACTATTCCTGTTTTTAATGATGCAAACAATGGAGAGACCAAATAAGCTAAAGGAGCTAACACATTTATCTCTACGTTCTGCCATCTGTTTGAAACTGCTGATGTAATTCCAGTTTTAAATTACATTAGATCCTGCCTTCTGGACCCCTTTCCCTATTTACTTTTTTTTTATTTAAGGCTTTAGAGAAAGCAGTGCCTTCAGGTTGTTGACTACTTAATAAGAAACTGTGTCTTTGACTGTTTTCAATCTGGACGTAAATGTAGGTTTCCTGGACAAAGAGGTATAATAGAAGTAATAGCTTTATTTCCAAAAGATGAAACTTATTCTCTGTGTACCATTTGATGAGAGCTATTTTCTGGGTACCATTTGATGAGAGCTGTTTTCAGCAGTAATGCTAGCAACCAGAAGATTTGTTTATACTGAAGAAACAGCACAGATTAAGGGTTGTGTTCTTGCATACTCTATTGTCTAATGATGGAATTTCCAGTTTTATTTCTGTGGTTATGCTTCAGAATTGGTTTAATTTCTTCTATGTAGCCTCTCTGCCTTATTTTACTGGCTTAATTAACAACCTTATATTTACTTTTCTCAGCACTTCCATTGCCTTTTGAGTCTACAGTGGTAATTCTCTGTTCTCTGGTCAGGATCTGTCTTCAGCAAGTCTATCAAACACACAGACTGATTTTTGCACAGTCACATTAAAGTGTTGAAATCACGGTTCAGATTTAAAAACATTTGCATCACATAAATGAATGTATTCTGGATTGCTTTTTACTTTTTAATTATTTTTTTTTTAAACTTTGGTTACATTCATTATGTATCCACAGAACAGTCAGCAGTATAAGGACTTCGGAAGAAAGATGGAATCCTGTACTGAAAAATGTGCAGACTTCTCATTCCTATTGATTTTAAAAAGAGAAAACACATAATTAAAAATTAAGAAAAATGCATTTCAAGCTACTCATCACGGTACAGAAATTTTTCACAAGCATATTTTTAAAATCCGTGATAACATTTAAAAAATTTAGATGATTGGCACAACTTACCCATTTAGAATTTCTGAACTATACCAGGCAAAAGTTTAAAGAAAATGTGGAAATAGATTGTTTTGATTCTGATCCTTTTATAGAAAATTTAGATTTCTAATAAAAAGTAATTTCATTACAATATTTGGCTAAAGTTAATTTGGAAAATTCTTTAAAAGTAAAATGAAAACCCACAAAATGAAACCTTTTTTGTTTGCTTTGGTAGGAAAACAGTCATTGGGTTAATTTGGAATTTAAACAGATGATTTTCTCTTTCACTTAAAATATAGAAAATTTGTTATTAATAAAATTTAATTAAATATAGAAATTGTAATTTGTACACAACTCTAGTCCTCTTACTGAATGGTAACTAGGAGCTATGTCTATTGTCAAATATGCATCTTAAATTTTCTAGTTGAATTAACTTCCAGAATAGCATCAATTTTGGTAGATCAGTCACAGATCTATGCAAGTTTCTGGGAGGAACTTTGATCCAAGTTTCAAAGTTTAACCTTCCTAAATCAATCCCACCAATAAAAATATGCAAAATCAGTCCCCGTGGCTTTAACTATCATCATGCTTAATCACAACAAAAGTGTGGTGATTAAAATGCAACAGACTTAGTGTAGACCTTCTACGTTTCTTCTCCAGCCACTGAAATGAATGGCTAAACTAAAGTGGTGGCCAGCTGTTGGGAATGTAGATGACACTGTTGTTTGTTTGGTTATGCCTAGCCTGGCCACCACCAGCGGTGAAAATCTGAAGTAGGGCAGTGTAATATTCCCTCTACACTCCAGCATTGCCAACCCTGGCTGGATAGATAGGGAAAAAGTCACCAGCTTCCCAGGAACAGTTGAAGACTAAGCCAAGCAGTACAATGTTCAACCCTGACCTGTATTTTCAGAGGTTGTTAAAGAACCAAATGAAGCGTTTATTCCGTAATTTCATTTAAGACTATAGTCTATGGTGATTCATCTTGCTATGAAAAGCTATCTGCAGGAAAGTTAAACCAGAGACGTCCAGGTAAAACAAAGCACATACGTATTTTAAATAGGTCTGAAGCTGACGAACGTGCCCAAATATTGTCAGTTAAAACTTGTTACGGGAGCTCATATCAGCTTTTAATGGATACAGACAGTGATGCAGAGCAGAGCAAGTTGTGTTGATTTTGTGCTTACAAAAATACTATTAACTTACAGAGTCTGAGCAGTGTTTCCCAAACAAAGAATTTATGACTCCACCCCAGCCTATGTGGAAAAAATAATTAAAGTCACATTATTTCTTCAAATACTCAGATTCCAAATGCTTGGTAACCAGCTGCCTGTTGTGGTAATGCTCCTACTTCTGCACAGAATTTGTATTCTAGACCTACATGAAATTAGTATACAAAATGAACTGAGTGAATGATTTGTTAGAAGAACTTTTTGTTGTGAAAATGTAATGAATATTTCATGATTCAAGTTCAAAGCGACTATAAATTTAAAATATCAAGTTTTGCTGTGGTGCATAAAATCTATTCATCATAACTGTTAAATACAAACCATATTCACTCCTGGTAAGAACCATAAATATGACAAGAAGTCCCAGAAAGTTGTAGTTATGGTTAAGAAGGAGTCTACATAATGAATACAGTAAAATTCCTCCCAAATGTTTTAAATAATGCTGTCTTTCTTGAGGATAGATTGCATTACATCCACATCAAGATTTGCAAATCATTCAGGGTCACCAAAACTCAAACACTGTCATTGCATCTCTAAGACAGTGTAATATTAAAGTATATTTAAAATTTGACTAAAACAAGCGGCAAAGAATATGTCTTACGAAGTCCTGTGCCCGTTTATTTGGAAGAATCTCCAAACATTTTCTCCACTGCGCACACCAGGCCTTTCAACATAGTTCCTGCTCTTAAACAGACACTTTGGGAATGGCAGGTCTCTTGGTACCCAAAGGAACCTTTAGTAAATTGAAACGTAACACTAATACCATGGACTGTATTTCCCCTGGAGTAAAATATATGTTGTTGCTCTTGAGATCTGTGCTGCTGAAAATACCTGACACTTCCTAAGCACAGTGACACATGAATTCATATGATGACAAGACTGATTTTTAAACTGATTGGATAAATTCGATTTGATCAGTTAATTTATTCAGTGATGCTGAGATCTTGCATTTTCCTCCAGTTCTTTTCTTACCATTCATTTATAGAACTGCATTTCTTGAACAGAGGCCTCTGCAGCAGTTGTGGTGCTTGTTTGAGGTCTTCTAAGACACATGCATTTCAAGAGAAATTCAGTCCAAGTGAACTGCCCTATAAGCAATCCCATCAAGAAAGTCTGCATATTAATGAAATCAAATTAAATTACATAAACAACAGAAGTCGCTATCCCTGATCCACTGTGATGCTGGGGCCTATCCTATCTGAAATAGAAGCTCTGCAAGGCAGACGGATGGCAGCGTGCTATGGGCTCTGCAGTGCAGTGCCACACTCTGGGTTGTTTTACAGAAAAGGCTCCGACTGTGGCATCCTTCTGTTGTAAGGAGGGGGGCTGCCTGATCTGACTATACAGATAGTGTAAAATCTTGGACAAGAGAGGAAATATTGTGGTTGCTGTAGTGGTTCAGAGATATAACAGAAGTGAGGCTTCTCAGGCAGAATAGTCTTTCACATAACCAGGACTCCAGCCTAAAACTCCAATTAGAAACCTTTAAAAAAATCAGCAGAGACTATGAAGAATGAATGTGAAACACAGTCCATATTACTGAATTAAGTACTAGTTTTCAAAATGCATATACCCAAATGTATTTACTTTATATGCTTTCAAAGACACTGTATATATAGCTTGGATCCAACCTTAACACAATTTGCAATAAGCTAGCTAATGAGCTTCTGATTTTGAACAACTTGACTTCATTTACAAAAGATTAGACCCTCTAAGAATCACGTTGTTCTTATTTTCATAAAGTGTTTGAATCTAGCTACTGTAAGGTTGCAAAATACTGCAGAACAGTCAGATTCAGAGATTATTTAATCAGTAATAAAATGTTATTGTAGTCAGCATAGCAGTACTTCCTAAATCCCTCTCTGCATGGTCGGCTTATTTCATTAGAATCTGCACTGGCCATTCTCCAAAGATGCAGAACTAATGCTATCTGCAATTATCGGATTTTGTTAAGCACAGAGAATTCGACAAGTATAGTGTTAATGACTGAGGAATAGCTAAGCAAGCCCCTAATCTATTGCTCATTGCTTAAAAAATTTGGGGCCCAGCCCTATCATACTTGGTTATAATATGACTCAGATCAGCAGAATAAATAGCTCTGCACCTTTTCTCCCTGTGCAGTAAATGAAATGCATCACTTGCTATTTTGCAAATGATGGGCTTTTTACTGAAAAATCCTTTGCTGAGAACTAAGTAAGATTTAAACTGATTTTGAGCAAGTAGGGGTATGATATCTACCTATCGTGGTCATATTCTTGCCTGTTGGAAAAACAATCTATTGATAGGAAAAAGAGAACATAATGTAGCCTAACTGTCATTAGAAGTATCAGTGCCTTTTAATTAGCCCTCAGCATTCATAAGTCATCACGGTGTGTATTGTACTGTGTTGATAAAGCTGTGAGGGAAAAACCTGCAGCTAATAACTAGCTCTTGGTTCAGAATTACAGCATGTTCAGTGAAGCTTCTGGATGTTGACACTTTCCAACAGCAATGGAGAGGTGGGTCCCCTGGCAGAAAGAAAGAGGTGAGTTTGGATATAACTGAATCTTGGCAAAGGATTTAAACTTTGCATTTGTAATTGTATTATTTATTGCAAATAGATACATTATACATTATAAAATTACAAATAAAACTATTAGTAATTCAAATACTTTCCTAAAGAAAAAGAGCTGAAAACTTTCTATTCTAGAGAATATAGAGCTGGTAGATGAATTTAAAATATTTTTGGAAAACAAAAACTCCCACAGGGCATTTTTTCCTTACAAGGGTTCTCTTAACTGAACAATCAAATTTAAAATCTTTTTACATTTCAAATTGCATCATCATCATTAATTCTGATAGTGACAGCTAAGTTTGGCTTTCTATTGAAGGAGCCTGGTAATGAAACACAGCGGAAAAACAATGTATGTATCCTGAAAATGCCCTTTTCCTGTATCTGCAGTCCATCAGTCCAAATTACACCACTCTTCTTCAACTGTCTGATTAACAGGAGCCGCAGAGGACGGTATCAAAATTAAACAGTTTGGTTACTTTTCCCCTTCAGTGTCTTGGTCTCCATCATGACATTATCTACTAACAGAGAATATTTTAATGGAAAATGGAAAACTGGTTGGGGGAATGTACAAGGCAGGACAGAGGTGTGGCCATTAAGAGCTGTTACTGGTGTGCATGGCTGAGAAAAGAGTCCTATCTTCTCATATTTCCATCTGCAGCAGGCTTTGGGTAGCTGAAGTTGTCCTGCATGGTTGTGTCATGGTTTAACCCCCGCTGGCAGCTAGAACCACGCAGCTGCTTGCCCACTTCCCCCAGTTGCAATGAGGGAGAGAATCTGAAGAGTAAAAGTGAGAAAAAACTCATGGGTTGAGATAAAGACAGTCTAATAGGTAGAGCAAAAGCCGTGCATGCAAGCAAAACAAAACAATTTATTCCCTGCTTCCCATCAGCAGGCAGGTGTTCAGCCATCTCCAGGAAAGCAGGGCTCCATCATGCGTAACAGTTCCTTGGGAAGCCAAATGCCATCACTCCAAACTTCCTCACTTCCTCCCTCTTCCTCCTGCTTTATATTGCTGAGCATGATGTCACATGGCTTGGAATATCCCTTTGGTCAGCTGTCCCAGCTGTGTCCCCTCCCAGCTTCTTGTGCACCCCTAGCCTACAGGCTGGTGGGGTGGTGTGAGGAGCAGAAAAGGCCTTGACTGCCTAGCACCAACTGAAAACACCAGTGCTCTATCAACACTATTTCTCATCCCAAATCCAAAGCATAGCCCCACACCAGCTGCTAGTGAAAAAGTTAAATCTATCCCACGTGAAACCATGACAGTGTCATGGAGGCACGTGTTTGTTAGGGCTCTTCATGCACCATGAGGAGATGAGACCCTCGAAGGCCCCCAGCACACTGCTGCCTCTAGGCCCTGGCACTCCAGGACCTGCCTGGGGTCTTCAGCCCCCGGGTAGCAGTGAGGTCTGGCTGCTGCCCACAGGCAGGGAAACCAGGCCCCATAACACAGCCAAGCAGGCAGGGGCCTTGCCAGCCAAGCCCTGTCCCACAGTGCCTAGGCAGGGCGAGCAGGGCAGGCCCAGAGCTGGCACCCAGCATCCAGATCACCAGAAGGGCTGGCCTGAGGTCAAGTGGGGAACACAAAGCAGCAAGCCGGGCTCAGCCTGGTGCTGATCACCAGCAGGGAAGGCTTGAGGCAGGGCCAGAGCCAGTCTGTGTGTCGGGGTCTGAATCAGTGAGGCCCGTCGTCAGGCTCAGGCATTGCTGTGGCAGACTGGGAGACTGGCACTCCAGTCTCTGGCACTGGTCACTCTTCTTATATGCTGCTCACGCGACGTGAAGGGTTGTCACTGAGAGGCCAAGCTAAATTTCGATGAGTGCCTGTAGGATCGGGCCCTGCACCACACAAGCAGTGGATGATGTGTTTATTGGCCATGCACAACACAAGCAGGCTGGGGACTGACCAGCTGGGGGTCACCTCTGCTGAAATTGGCCTGGGGGTCCTGGTGGTCAGAAAGCTGAACACGAGCCAGCAGCATGCCCTGGCAGAAAAGAAGGCTAAAAGCACTCTGGGCTGCATTAGTAACAGTATAGCCAGTAGACTGAGGGAAGTGTTTATCCTCCTTTACTCAGCGCTCATTAGACCATATCTAGAATATTGCATCCAGTTTTGGGACACCCAATACAAGAAAGACATGGATAAACTGGAGCAAGTTCAGCAAAGGACCACCAAGGTGGCTGGGGCCTGTGATGAGAGGGGAATCAAGGATTGTTCAAAGGAAAAGAGGGCTTCAGGAGCACTTCACAGCAATCTTCTGTGCTTTGAGAAGGGCAACGAAGCTGGTGAAGGGTCTAGAGAATAAGTCTTATGAGGAGCAGCTGAGGGAACAGGGGTTGTTTAGCCTGGAGAAAAGAAGGCTGAGGGGAGACCTTATCGCTCTCTACAGCTACCTGAGAGGAGGTTGTAGCAAGGTGGGTGTCAGTCTCTTCTCCCAAGTAACAAGCGATAGGACAAGAGAAAATGGCCTCAAGTTGCACCAGGGGAGGTTTAGATTGGATATTAGGAAAAATTTCTTCACTGAAAGGGTTATCAAGCATTGGAACAGGCTGCCCAGGGAAGTGACAGAATCGCCATCACTGGAGGTATTTAAAAGATGGGTAGATGTGGTGCTGAGGAACATGGTTTAGTGGTGGTTTTGGCAGTGTTAGGTTGATGGTTGGACTCGATGATCTTAAAGGTCCCTTCCAACCTTGGTAATTCTATGATCCTATGATTCTAATACTGAGAGTGATGTTACAGAGGAGGTGGATGCAGGATCTTCAGACTGGTGCATGACAGGAAGACAAGATGCAATGGGCCTAAATTGAAATAACAGATGCTCAGACTGAATATAGAGACAAATGTTTTCACCATGAAGACAGTCAAGCATTGCAACAGATGCCCAGAGACGTTGCTCAGTCATGTTGGAGGTTTTTGATACCTGGCTGCATAAAGCACTGGGCCACCCAGTCTGACCTCATGAATGACCTTTTTTTGAGCAGGATGTTGGACTACTAACTGCTTGAGGTCCTTTCCAACCTGAATTTTCCTGTGATTTGCTCTTTTCTGCACAGTGGGTGCACTGTGACAGGGAGAACTAAAGAGTCTTCTATGGCTTGTGATTCTAGTGCAATGGTTTTAGAGTTGAATTCTTTGGAAGGTTATTTCTGTTTTATGAGTTTGGTCTCAGATGGGTAAGCTACTCTTTCCAGAAGCAAATGAACAGGTCAGGTGGTCCTCTCTGAAGAGGGAACATGGTTCTTGACTTGGGAATAACTAAGATTTGCTCTAGGGAGTGAGATCCATGGAGGCATTTAGAGCCTCCAAAACAACAGGAACTGGTAAGAAGAAAAAGAAAGAGACATGTAGACATCAGAGGCAATGGAAATTAAAAACTTCCAAGGGATTACGAAGGACAGCACAGTGTTAGCTGTAATTCTGAATGTTGTGGAGCTTGTCTGAAACCCCCCCTACAAGCAAAGACCTGTCTGCAAGGACTTCTTATTTCCAGTCTGTCTTATCTAGTGACTTTGAATTCACACAAAAAATTCGGTTGTTATATTTCATATTCTAAAATAGCCAACTTTTGGGAGTTTTGGTGAAGTTACTATAAGGAAAAAGTTCCAGGTGCACCTCAAAACTCTGAAACTCATAAAGCTCTTCAGGATGAAGAAGGAAATGAACCTGGGCCTCACATCCTGAGGGCATCAGCCATTACATTCTTCGGTAACATGGGCCCATCATTAGAATTGCTTCTGTTTTATAAAGGAAATCGCTTAGATGTCTGAGTCTGGAAGAGGTTTTAGGGCTGAAACATGTAAGAATGCTTTTCTGAAGAAGGTATATAACATACATCTTTTGGCTGGATTACCTGTCAGCTGGTCTAGGGTAATACTTATCTTCCTCTTCCCCCCCAATATTGATTGTAGATTTTTTCCTAAAATGTCCCTGTTTTCCCTGGGCACTACTCAGGAAGCCAAATCAAGGCTATGAACTCTGCTGAAAAGAGGAGAGTAATTATGGAGCTGGCCATTAAAATCTGTCCATTTTTAGCTATTGCCTCTTGGGTCTAAAGCCTGGAAGGATGAGGTTGAGGCCCTCATCAAATTTCCTCTAAATTCCCCCAGATATTAGAAAGGGAAGGGGCGTGTTTTGAGAATGGACTGAAGTATCTGAAGAGTATGCAGTTCTTACTGTTAAGTTTTCTTTCAGGCTCAATCCAAAGAATGTTTCTTTAACTTGTCTGATTTTTTTAAGAAGTATCTTTATTCCACAGTGAATCTCATGATATCTTTTTAAATGTGGATTGTCTTTAGAGAAAGAGTGTTTCAAATGATCTTCTTTTTGACAATTATTAGTTTAAAGGAGCAAACACCACAAGGCTACACCACAAAGGAGGACAAGATGGAAACCAAGGGTGATGACTGTCAGCATTATTGACCAGGGTGCAGTCCCACAGGACCCGAGCTGGGTGAGCAGAGCACTGATAATAGTTCCATAGACAATCCCAGACAATGCAAAACCATGAACCAGGTCAATTCAGGAGACACAGCCAGAGACAAAGCTGCAGCATGGTCCAGGGTCTATCCAGGAGCCAGAGCAGCTGTGCTGGAGCACAGGCAGTTGGACTACATGATCATTGCAGGTCCCTTCCCTTCCCTTCCCTTCCCTTCCCTTCCCTTCCCTTCCCTTCCCTTCCTTTCCTTGCCCTGCCCTTCCCATATCCCTGTCCTGCCCTGCCCAGCTAAGCTCAAGGAAAGAATGAAGACCAAGGCTTGAGTTTAGATGGAGCTCCTTGGCCTATGAGCAGATGATATGGCTGGAGATTCTAGGACAGGGCCATTAAGGCCTATTAGTGCACTCAGAGTCCTGACAGATAAGCTGTTCTACATATTAGAAAAATCTCTATGATTTGTTATGAATGATTGCTATTTGATTATGATTATAATACTATATATATATCTTCACTTTAATTAATTAAAATACTTAAGCATCAATAAGTCATAAACCCAATTGTTTTTAGGAATTTTGCTTTCTATATTTTTTTAAATGGTGCCTATAAAGTTGAATCATTTCCCTAAATGGACACCAAACAAAGTATGAATTTTAATATGATGGGAGGATTTTGTTCCAAAACCCTGTATTCAATGTGGGAAGTAAGAAAGCTTCAAACTTCTTGTGCTTCAAGCAAGATTTTTAAAGACAAGCCACCTGGTAAAATGTTAATCTCCATTTTCAACATTGATCTGATTTAGTGTTCTTGGTGCTCTTTTGGAATTGGACATCTAGGTCTCTGATATGGTGACAGTTTGCTCTTTTTTCCCCCAAGATGTAAGACTGAACAGAGGTCAGTGAGAAATTAGAATTCACCTGTGGTGCGTTACACAGCCTGAATGATCAAAATTTGCTTTCACCAAGGATTTTTCTCCAACTTTTCAACATTTTGTTTTAGTTTAATACTTCACCACTGAATATTTTTGTATATAAAAATAACAATCACAAAATAAAATATCAGCTTCAGCTAGAAATGTCCTATTGAATTTTCTAGCCATTGATGCTCAAGCAATTTTTCTTTGTGAACTACTGTAAAGCAGCAGAACCTGACAAAGAGTCAGTCACACAGTGGAAGTTGTCAGATGCATTGGATCTCATAGCAAGGTGGATCCATGGTGATATATGCCATCTGCTGGGACCCCATATGCTAGCACATTCTCAGGTAACGCTTGGTGGCCGTAGAATCTGCCTGAAACTGTGACTTAAATCAAAGGTAACTGTTGGCAAGCTGTAGCAATAAATGTCAACTGGCAAAGCTGGTTTGAGCAGGCCACTTCCAAAGCTTCATAGACAGCTGGTGGTTTAAAGACTGAGGTGTGGAAACTACTGCATTTCTCTGCAGGGTCAAGACATCTTTTGTTACACAGCTTTCACAGCTTTTTTACCCAGAATAGTATTAGAAATGCCATGTTCTTCCTTTCTAAAATGTTAAGATAGGTTTTCCTAATATCACACAAATAACACAGGCGTGTTTTTTTCAGACTTCAGGTATATGACTGAAATTGTTGAATAATCAAAATATTTAAATGAAAATGTTATTCAGATTTGTGTTTGTGTTGTTTTGGTTTCACTAGGCAATTCAGTGAATGAAGTATTCATAAATGTTACAGAAATATTAAAGAATATTTATGGAAATACTTAATAGGAATTCAATAAAGTAATTTTACCCTGAAAACATTATTTGGTGATGTAGGTTAAATCAGGTATCACAGGTATCAAATATGTTAAATTCATGCATCTACAGTAGCTCAAATTCTTACTATCAAAAATACTGCACACGCAGTACACATACCAACACTTACTTCCAGAAATGATCTGTAGAAGTCAGTGCCTTTGAAAAAATCTTAACCTTTCTGAGATATCTAAGGTATTGACTGCACTTGTTAATTACGGTACTCAACAACTTACAGAGACCATTCTAAATTGTACATGTTATGAATGATTTGTCTGATGCTATGAATAATTTATTGATGCTTAAAAAAAGACCTATCTAAAACATAATATTCACTAGTTGAATCCAAAGCCTATAAATGCACTTTCTTGGATTTGCTGAAAGAGTTTTCATTCTGCATGACAGTGCTGCAGTTGCAGTTTTTGATATAAAGTTCTCATGAAACAGCATCAGTTGTTTTGCTCATATCAGTTAATTTTTACTGCATTCCTGCTCCCTAAAAGTTTTCTCTTTCTCTCCAGAAGATCAGCCAATTTTGCTTTTAGCAGGTTTATTCTTTATAAATCTAGTAATACTTATCACTAACGATTCCACTGCTGATTTGAGGACTTGAAAAAGATTCTCTAGGAGGCTGCTGTAACCTGTGTCCAGCTATCTACATCTTCCTGGGAGACCTATTTGCATAGATGGTGTTAGCTGAAGTTCAGAAAGCCACTAGAAAGGTCTCTTCATGAACTATGGCCCCAAAGCAGTTCCTCCCAACACAGGGAATATTTTTTCTTTTACTGCTGGCAATGGCTGTTTTGGCTTGTATCAAAAACATTCATCTTCTTTGTCGAACACAGATCATCAACTGAGTGAGGAATTTATGGTAGCCTGTTGAGAAAGTTTTCTGTCAGTGTTGCCTTATTCAAAAGCCAAAGCAGCTGGACAGACAGACCGTGTTAAGACTGCTTGTTGAGTTCTAACTTAGCACTGTCTCCATGACAGCTTTAGTTGGAGCAAACGTTTAGGTCATACTACTCAAACAAAAGTGAGCAACGGCAGAATGTAGCAGTGCAGTAAAATCACCGGTGTTGTAACTCTGCCTTTGATTTCCTGTAAATACTTGTAAATACCTTACTATAAATTCTGTACTTGACAAAGCTGGGACAGCTTGCATTTGAAGTAATTGCTGCTCCGTCTATGAAATAATTGGATCAAATAGGAAGGAGGAGATCACTAAATATGTAAGATTTTGCCAGAGTGAAAACTAGACTTAAATTTTAGAGGCTGAAGAATCTAAGTACTTCACAATGCTGTATTTATCTCAGCTTCACAACACCAGTAATCAAACTGCTGACTTCCATGCGTGTTTGGGCAACCAAAGGCACTGGATTTCCACATTAATGAAGAAGCTGGACTTTCACATTAGTATATAAAAATAAGTTTACTCAGAATACACAGTCTGCTGAGGGAATGATGCCAAACATGAGGTATAACGTCATTTACGATGGTGAAACAAATATATGAAACTTTGTATTGGATGGATGATCAATAAGAAAGAATGATTAAGAATCCACATTAAAATTTTAATGGGCACTAATGGACCCTAATGTGTAGCCAGTTTATTAAGGAAAGAAGTCCCACTTAATTTACCCCAGTTTAGAAAAAAGTTCAGGGAAGGTTCTGGAGAAGGGAAAATCGGAATGACCATCCATTGCATGGCAGATAAACCATCTCAGAGTAGACATTTTCCTTATTATCACCAATATAGAATTACGCTGATCCCAGTGAAGTATTTCAGATAATGCCTGCTACTTCATACAAAGTAGCGGTATTTCATTTAGAGCAGCAACTATATCCACTGGGTTTGCAGGCAAGCTTATTTGCCAGCTGCTTGTGGAAAATATTTCTGCCGCCTCTGAACCCCCTGGTGTTTTTCCAGTCATCTTATTGCTAAGGCTAAACCAAATACATACTATCTACTATTTTAACTTATGTTTAGCTGAGCCATTAAACATACTATTACATTGCACTCTTGCAAACATCATAGACTGAAAGATTTAAGATTAAATGATATGTCTAGAAGCCTGAGAAAATTCCCATAGACATATTGAAAACACTTCTTAACAACAGTCAACTAAGTATCAAGGCTACTTAATGATCAAATCAAGATCTGCAGACACCACAGCCTGCACACTCTTTCTTAGAAGATTTTAATCTTTGTCCTTGTCCTTCAGTGGAGTTTCTTTCCAGAGCATCTTGGCTTAATAAATGCCTTTCAAGAAGGCTTCAGTACAAGTGAGAGAGTACTTGTGTAGCAATCTTGAGTTCTTATCAGCTGTATAGTGATCAGGTGAAGGAATAATTGATTTCAATCAGCAACACCTGTTTTTATAATTGCTCAAGTGATTATAATTCAATAATAAAAAGCCAATTTAACTATCTTTACTCAGATATTAACCTCTGATATACAGCATAAGAGTGAGATTGCAACTGGTTAAATTCCCTTAAGAAAACAATTGATATCATACATTTATCCCATTCTGGTCTGTTTTCTTTCTTATTTTCCCTTGTTATTTTTCTTTTTTTCAGAACCAAATGTCTACACATTCTCAACTGAAAGACCCCCATTGCTATCCATTTTCTACCATTGTCAAACATGCCCCTTCTCTCAAAAGGCTCAATTCTTTAAATTTTTCCTCATAGTTATCTTTTTATGATTTGACATTTTCATGACGGCATTACATTGTTGACAAATAATTCAACTTGCGGTTTCCTATAATACCTAGATCCATTTCCACAAAACTGCTGCTTAGCCAGCTATTCTCCCTCCATTTTTGTGCGCTTTCTCTTTCCTACCCAAGTATAAATATTTGCAGTTGTTCTGATTGCACTACACCCAGGCTTTTTCCAGGCATTCCTCCATTTTGTTGAGATCATTTGTATTCTAAGTCTGTATTTCTGTATTCTTGCAGTCATTCCCCACTTTATGTTGTGTGCTTGTTAAGTTTGCAGGCTTTTGAGTCCATCTTCCAGGTCTCTAATAAAAATAGTCAACACTAAGAGGTCCCAAAGCTGTTACTGCAGATCTCTTCTCAGCACATCTCGTCATTCTACCTACTAAATTAACTACTAAGATACTACATTTCCTTCTTTTTCTTTTTTGTTTTGAAAACAGAAGTAAAGATAAGTCTATGGCTTCCTCCCCAGTCGTCTTCTCCCTTCACAAATTAAACCAGGAGTTTGTCTTCTTCAAATCTTCTGGCATCTCCATCTCTTCTGTGAGTTCTCAAAAATAACAGCAAATGTCCCTGTGGCAAATGTCTGACTGAGTATTCCATGGTGAATCTTTTTTGGCATAGCTGATCTGAAAACAACCAAATATACTCTGTAACCTGCTCTAGTAACCTGTTTTAGTCTTTGTCTCTGATGTTAGTCATTGGCTTGCAGCTGTGAAGAGTGAAGGAAAAAAAGAAGAAATTAAACACGCTGATGTTCTCAGTCTCATTTGTACATACTGTTATTTGTTCTTCAACAACCAGACCAAAACTTTTCTGATCATCTCCTTAGCACTGATACACTTACAGAAAGTATAACAAGACATTACTCATATCCCTTATCAGGTATCTCACATAAGCATTTCTAATTTTATCTGTATGTACCTAAACTATTTTTTTATGGTTGTTCTTCCTAACCTGACCTGGTTTCTACCTTCTGTATGCTTTTTTCCTGGCTAGAATATGAATCACTACAACTTCTGTTCTCAACAAGATGAAGTATAATGTCACCCATCTTGGCCACCCAGTACTGGAAGGTAGTGACAACATTTTTTCCTTCCTTTTCTTTTGTTATGAAAGACATAGTTATTCTTATAATTTATCCAACCAGTGGCCAGGATTAGTGTTTTGTGATCCTACTGGAAAAATAACATCTAACTCAGGTTTTGCTTCGGTGCCAATCATGAGCAATAGGAGCACAGCCGCCTGGGGACATTGCTGTCAACTGTATCTCCATGGTGCCACCTTCCGACAGGCTGCACGCAGCCGCATCGGCACTCCCGACAGCGCTGCACAACAGCCAGCTCAGAAGGCAAAATACCGCTGCAAGGGAAGAGGAGCTAACGTGGTGGGATTGGCCCTGTGAGAACACATCTGCCTGTGACTGGAGAGATGTGGGTGTGAGGATCAAAAAGGGAAACTTCAGGGGCGTGATCTGGCATGTATCTTGTCTTCTGTATTGTGCGCAGAACAAAGTGGGGTTCCTTTCCAACTTCCTGTCTACTGGGCGCTAAGACTCAAACATTGTGCAAACGCTGGTTGTCAGGTTTGTGTCGTTGAATGCTCACTAATGAAAAAACTTCCAGAAGAGCAAATATTTTTAAATATTTTAAAATTTATTCAACAGAGAAATCTTGAAAATATTAGTACTTGTGTAAATCTGTTCATATCAGTTTAGGGTTAATTTACAACATGGTGACAGCAGGACTAATAGACATATTTTCAATGGAGGGAGAACTGGTGAAGTTGATATTGAAGGCTTTCCCTGTGACTTGCCACAGCTCCCGAGTGGCTTATACAGTGATGAGGGCAAACACAAGTCGCTCTGTCATCAGCATGAAATATATGTCTTGCACTCTTGACAGTTTCTTGGTCCCTTTTTTTTCTTTCTAATTCTGTTTCTGATTTAACCACATATATAAGACAATGGGAGAATGTAGACCTGGGATGAATGTGACATGCTGACTCAAATCCTTCTTTCAGTCCTATGAAAAGATATACCATGAATACCTACTGATACACATATTGTAAACTAGGAGAATCTATTGTTTTTTCTTACACATTGAAGTGCTTGATCCTGTACCTGGTTAAAGAGGAGTCAGAAATAGGTCCCTGTCCATTAATGGGTTGTCTTGCTTATTGTTGACTCAAATCTTAAAAGCAGTATCTCTGAAGATGCATGAAGAAAATATAACCCATGTCAGTCTATCGTGACCTCTAATACTCCTCAAAGTATTAGAGTTACTAGAGTAACTCTGGTAGAAGTATTAATTAGACCTCTAATACATCTAAAAGTTCTGCTGAGAAGTTTAAAAATAAATTTAAGCATAAAAATCAATAGATATGTCTATAAGATGGTCTGGGGAAAAGAATCTGATGGAGGACTTACTCTTTTGAGAAACTGTTCCTCTTCATATTATGACTCTCTTAACTCTTCTGAAATGATGTGAAGCCCCCATACAAAACTGAATGAATTAAAGAAAATTCCTGTCATTGTAAGTTTTAAAAGATAATTTTTCTCTGACCTTTCTGTTGTAACCATTAGTTGCAAATGGTTTGCTATGAGAAGTTGACACCTGATACTCAAAATGTGGATTGTTTTGTTGCGTTCTGACGTTTCAAATAATTGCGTATTGTTGCCCATTCTGTGGGCACAATGCTTACAAGGCAGAAGGCTTGAAGGAACCAGGGGACTTGGACTCTCTGTCCAAGAAAATAGTGCTGCGGGGAGAGTAGCCTAGCAGTAAGCAGCCTTGGAAAATTCTAGAAAATTAAAATTATTCAAGAGACTTCTCTTTTTGTTTGTTTGCCTAGTTTTAAAATTATATTCTCAGTGGAGATATCTGGAACACTGCCTATTTGCATCAACATGAGGCAAAAATTCTGTTATATTGTTTAAAAAGAGTTGAATCTGATTGAACACCAAAGGTACTCCTTGGTACATGACTTGATCAAATACATTTATTTTTTGTGGCTATGGCTATACTCCATCTTCCCCTCTTTTGAGAGCCTGTCTGTCCAAAGAGGCAGCTGCCATTTTGGGAATATTGCAACACATTTTTATGGAGCATATAAACAAGGTGTTTTCTATCATATGGGACTCATTTTTTGTTTTCTCTAGGTCAGTTGCTACCCTTGCTTAATACTACTGAAGATACATGATCATGGTTCATGGCAAAACATTACAGCACAGGTTTACTTACACAAGGTTTCTTCACTGTCTGAGAGATAATCTGTAAAAGAAGAGAAAATGGCTTATTATGAAGCTATCTAGAGATGATTTTGCAGATCCCAAAAATATACTTTCCACAATGTGTTTTTTTTCCTTTATGGGAGGTCCAAGGTCTTTGAGCAAATATGTTTGTAGGCTCATCTTAAAGAACAAATAAAAATGCAGAAACATGGATGTATCTGTTCAAAAACTTGCTGAGTTTTCCAGGTCACAGAAGACCATTTCCTGTCAGTACAAGAAGAGAGCTAAACCACTGATTTGCTTACGGGTGAATGAAAATCCTGTGGCTTTAGAGTGCTTTGTGTGTGGAGAGGTGGAGAACAGGGGAAGGCAGGGAGCTGTTGGGCTTTTTTCCCCTGTAAATTAAAATGTTATTTATGTGCTTGTTTCACCAGTAAGTCACTGGACTTAGTACATCTTCAGGTGTTGGAATAAAATCTTTCTTTAACAAGCCTTACCTGACCAGAGTGCCAAAGCCTGGATTGAATACAAGTGCAGGTCAGTTCCAAAAGTAAATATCTATCTGTTCCATAACCAGGTCTACTCTTCATTTGCTGAGGCCTGAGCTGGATCTTCTACTTCCCTAAGTAGAGAAAATATCAAATCTTGAGCTTCAGTTTCCTCCACGTGCAGATTATGGGGTAGTTGTCACTTTTGGGATTTGTGGAGGGCTGGTAGGAAAGACATGGCTACAACTCTGTGCTTCCCAGTTTTAGGAAGCTTCCTCATTTTCTGTCTCTTGAAGGAGGAAGATTAGAAATCAGCTGGGTGTATGGGTACACCTGGAACCGTTGCTTTTCCCATTATCTCATATAGCAATCCCGGTTTAGTTGTGTGTGAGCACTATGTTTTGGAAAGGCTAAACCTACTTGATAATATGTCCCTATAAAGACCAAAGTAAAATATACTGGTCCTAAATAGGGCATTGGTATAGCAATTGCAATCTGAAACAAGACATCAGCCTTAGTGAGTTTGCAAGGTTTTGTGTGTGGGTTTAAAAGAAAGAAAAGTGCTGGGATCCAGGAGTGATTAATGGAAGTTAATCCAGAAATGCTGCCACGCAGCATTCCAAGTAAGAAGGGAGGACTGATTCAGCCTGTGCAGTTTGTATGCAAATTGATCTTGCACAGGGAGAGAGATTGTTTTTGACAACTTGACTCTAGCAATGCTGCAAGGCACCTAGAACGGTCCTACTTTCTGTTTTCTTCAGTTCCTCATATTCCTTGAGGTGTTGATAATGAAAGACTCCTGCCCAGACTAAATGTAGCTCATGTTGACATAGACAGCAAATACACATGGTAGCTTTCATATTTCTCTGTGAAATCTTTTGACTTTTTTCATGCCTTTTCCACAGGGCAAGCTGTGAAACAACATATAATTTCTGTCACCTGTATTGAGATTTCAGCAGTAGGATTACAAAAGATGTGCAGGTCTCTAGAAAAACATTCAGAAAATGGTGTTTGAATGATCTTTGGACTCCCTTTAAGCTTCAAAGGAGCTGCAAAACTTTCTCCTTAACCTCAGTAATTGCTGTTATAAAAAAAAAAAAAAAGCAGATTTAAAAAGAAATCATGCAATCTAGAAACATACTTTCCATCTGTGTATTGCGGCTGAAATCCAAAATAGGCCAGCTGGTCATAGCACAGCTCACATATTCACAGTATCTGTCCTCTGAATAAGTCATTTCATCATAAACAGTGGAAAGCAAAAAGCAGAGCCTTAGCTTCTCTGGTTTTTTCCCTGTATTTGACACTCAAAGGACTGGCAGATACTAAAAAATTCTTCTCTGATGTTAAATTTGATATTGTCATTGCATTTTATTTGCTGCTCAAATATGTCTTTTTAAAACTGTGTGATCCAGGATGTGGAGTGGAATGTTTGTTGTGGCAAATGCCTCTCTTCATTGGAGCAGTTTGGTCTGGCAGTGTTCCCAGTTTGCTGTAGATTTAGCAAGTAAGTTGTGCACAATCCCTTGATTTTTATTCTGGCTTTTTGTGGCACTCTATATCTTGAGAGCTCCTGGAGTTTTACAGTAGTGTCTTTCAGTATCTACATTTTATATCTAATCAACAGGGCCTGATCCCAGCAGACTAGAAATTCCTCTTTAAGTAATGGGAAACCTCACCTTTCTTCCTCTCCGTATTATTGATTTTGCTTTGGGGAGCAGACACTGTGCATAGAAGCTGCAACCTTTCCCTGCTCCTTCCCTGGGCTGGAATGTTTTGAACCAGTGATTGTCACTCTGTGCTGAATCCTTTTAGATAAAAGATAAAGATGATACGTCAGGTAGGGGAGGAGGGAATGAAGGTAAAAACCAGGTAATAGCACCCACGGATCATGAAGGGGTAAGTCAGTCTTTGTAGTCTTTTGAGGTAGTCTAAAACAGTTTTGATCAGACTCGATGGATATGGAGCCAATGACCAAGTTCCATCTGAAACATAACCAGTGAAGGAAATACGAACGTGACTGAGGAAACTCCTGCAGTTATGAAAGGTACCCAGGCTTTGACTGGCAGTCTGTCAGTGTGGGGGCACCAGACTGTGTGAAACTGGAAGAGGGTTCTGGCACTGCTTAAGCTCTTCCCGTATTCCTCATCTGTAGTTTGGGGAGCCCTCCCCATCTGACTTGGTGGCCCTTCGCTGAACTCGCTGCAGTTTGTCAAAATCGTTCTTGTACTGGGGAGAATTATGTTGAATGTTCATAAAAATTAGAACAAATTACAGTTGAACTTATGGTTTGGTGCTTTACTGTTTTTACCTGGTTTTACATTCTTAAAATATGAATCTGGACAGAATGTGTTTAAAGTGCTTTGTCTACCTAATAGCCAGACTTTTGGATAATTCAGTGATGGAAAGCATGAGGGTACAGTCTGTATCTTCACCAAATGGATATTAGGTTTGGAGTGGGAACATATGCAAAAGAATGGCTACTTTCACAAAAGTAACCAAAACCCTTGCTGCATGTACAGTGCAGTTTCCATGCACAGTCAGTCATGCACACCTATGTTATACCTGTGGGGCTAAATAACTACAAGCACAGCCTTACTCTGGGCTCTCAGAAGGATACTACTATGCTTTGTAATTGCAGCTGTGTGTTAATATTATGCCTCCTCATTAGCAATGGTATTCACTCTAATTGCATGGCCTTTTCTGTACTCTTTAAAGAACACCAACTTGTTCCGTTTGCCTTTTTTGTTTTTCTTTAATAACAAAATGTCTCCTTTGGTAATTAGTTACAAAGGTGCATTTACTTGGTACAGGTTTACTAGCATTACAGAATCGTTTAGGGAAAAGGGAACCTCTGGAGGTCTTTAGTCCAACACTCCACTCACAGCAGGACCATCTCCAAAGTTACAGCAGGTTGTTTAGGGCCTTGTCCAGTGGGTATTTGAATATCTCCAAGGATCAAGGTTCTACATCCTCTCTGGGCTACCTGATCCAGTGCTTGACCCCTCTCATCATGCAGATTTTTTCCTTAGGTCTAGTTGGAATTTCCCTTGTTGCAACTGGTGTCCATTGCCTTTTGCCATATTACTATGCCTCTCCAAAAAGAGTCTGTCTTGTCTGTAACCACCCATTACTTATTTATGCTGCAGTTGTTTACAGAGCTGTGTGAGTGGCTGGTGAAGAAAGACAGGTACTCTGAATAGCTGTCAAGTTGAGGTAATTAAAATGAGAACCTGTTGGCCAGGGGCTTTTGCAGGCCAGGAAAGAGGTACAGCTGGTGTGAGTAACTGGACAAAGCATTAATGGTCTTACCTGGGAATACAAGGAGAAAGGTGACATAGGTACCAAAATCCCTCTTTATGGCTCTGCTTGCTCACAATTAGAGAAAATTTCCCCTTGTGCCGGTTTGTGAGAACTGTCCAAGTTGTGCCACATAATAGTTTTTCCAAAAGGTAGTAGATGGTAGCTTGGACAAACTTGGTCCTTAATGAACCCTGTAGGTCCTACTGGGAGGCTGAAAGGATTCCTTCTCCTTCTGTGTGGTTTTGGGGTGGGCTTTTCTCAGTGAAAATTATAGCAGTTGTTCAATCCTGTGAGCTATGCCTGTCCACTGCATTCGTTCTCAACCCAAGGTGGACATAGTGGAATATTTCCTGCTCACTCCACTTGCACAGGTATGCCCTGTGCTGGTTCTAATACGAAACCTAAAGAAAAGTACGAGTCCCTCCTTGCTGGAATTTTGTGATATCAAGTTTCACACAGGGTTAGTACTGATATAGGGCAATTGATCCCTGCGGTAAGATTTGAGGATTTAGTCTGTCCGGAATGTGGGTAGAACAGAGGTCTCTCTGCATTCTCCCAGATCGTCGGTCACTCTCTGTGGCCTGGCTTACATTGTGTGTTCATTTCTCTCTTACCTTCACGGCAAGATATGTGCTATGTGCGCCTCCTAGGTTAGTACCAGGATGAACAGCTCTGTGCAAATGGATTTCAGTGCTTTTGAACTCCTGATGAGATCAGGTGGACTATTCAAGCAAAGCTGGCAGTCTTTTCATATTTACTTGGACAGTATTATATACAATAGATTCTGCTTCCTATCCCAGAAATTGTTTGTTCAAATCTGGTTGTGTGTGAGTGGTTCAGGCACAAACAATTGTTGCCATTCAAGCAGGATTAGGTGTGGTTTATATCCTTCCAGATTTGTTTATTTGTGGTGTGGTTCCATCCTTAGAGATGCCTGATTGCTGAGGTCTGTGCTTAATTCTTTACCTACTCATATACTTAGCTGTACTCAGTTAAGTAATACTGCTGAAGTTCAGCATGAATCTGTTAGATTGAGGTCTGCCTCTGTATTAACTTATTGTAATGAAAATGTAAAGCAACCAGAGCAAACCCCTATTCGAACTACATATACAATCAAATATGCCCTCAAGTAATTGGATCTGTAGGATAGAAAGCAAAACAGTGCAAATGGTACTGGTTTGCAATAACTCATAATCCTTTAAGCATATAAATCCACCAGACAGCTTAGAAGTGCAATTTCTGCCACCAGCTATGTTGAAAATGCACTTGCATACTTAGTACTAAACTACGGCATCAAGCAACAAGCTATGCTCTAGGGATAGTGTAGAGCCCCTATCACTCCTCTGCCAGTTCTGAGAGTTGTCATGTCTTAGGGAGGCACAGTGCCTCCAGAGCTACTCTTGCATCACTATTAATTAGGGCTCAGCTTGCGCTCCTTTCTGCATCTTGTCAGCTTCAGTGGCTGGTGTGCAGGATGAGATAGTCTCATCCCCTTAGTATATGCCATAAGAACTGCTACAGTGGGTCACATCGAAGGTCCAGCCAGCCCAACACGCATTTTCTGACAGTGGCCTGCAGCAGATGTTTAGAGAAGGAGAAGCAGAACAAAGCAATTACAGAGAGATACTTTTCAGTGGTCTGCCGGGAAACCAGGAATGTGGAAGCTTCTTGCGCCAGGTTTTGTCTCTACACTTTAGCATAGCATAGCTGTATAGGCTGCCAGTGAGCTTGTTTTAGTCTCCCTTTGAATTATTTTTACTCTTCCTGCCTCCCCAATATCCCCCAATGGCAATACATTCCATAACGATTCTCCAATGTGTGAAAAAGTGATTTCTTTTGCTGTCTTTAAACCTACCACCTGCTAACTTCACTGGATATTTTCCCTCCTTGGTCAGCCTCCCATTCTTGCACTATGAGAAAAAAATACTCAACCCCAATGGGTAGCAACATCCTTAGTTGGAAATCCAAGTCCCTTCCTGTCCACTGCTTGCACAAGGATTACAAGCAGGGAATGGGTTATTTTGTGCCCACGTATTGCACAAATGCATGAAAAAGAAAGAGATACAATCTGTCAGCCACCCTCAACAATTACCTTGTATTTAGGAGTGGAGAAGGCTCAGCTGCAGAGCTTCTTGCCACAGACGATGGGAAGGATCGGGGCAGAGATCCCTTTCTGTACCGAGAACAGCCAACACCTTTTAGTGAAAGCAAAGCATATTTCTAACAGACTAGTTCTAAAGAAGAATGTGGAGGGGATGTTTTTCCTTTAAGAAATATCCGTTCCAGTTAATTGAAACATCTGTGTAAAATTCATTACATTGTTTTCTTTCAAAAAGAAATGACAGTTCAGTTCAAAGCTTTTGAATTATACTTAGATTTTTCTTTAGAGGAATGTTTTGTTTCATTTCAAAATTAAGTTTACTGGAGTTTAATTTTAAAGAAAACAAAGAAAACGAAGAAAAATGCAGGGAAAGCAAGAAAGCCTGCCTTCCCTTCCATTGTGAGCTGCTTCTGATAAAAAATGCTCCTCATCAAAATAACAAGTCCCCTCCACCTTCTCTAACATGAAGGATTAGACCTGTTAGAAAAGTGCTAGCGACTTTGTCTTTAAAGTTGTCTTTAAAGTTGTCTTTGGCAGGCTGTCTGTGCCACACAGCCCAGACCTGGTGACTGATAATTATGATCAAAGTTACATTTTACTATATTTGCATATCTTAAATTAAATTCCAGGTAGCTAATTGCAAAAGAACCAGAGAAGGATATTTACAAAATTCTGTTTCATTCTTTCCTCCTTCTATGTTTTATTTGGTCATAAAGGAATCAGGATTTTTAACCTATCAGCTCTAACAGTTGTAAACTAAATGACAAGCAGAATTTAACATATTAACTTTTGCATTTTTTTAATATCTCAGCTATAGAAAATCTCCTCTTGGCCCAGCTGACATTGAAATCAAAATAGATTTCTCTATTATTCTTAGAGGAGACTAAAATGTGAGCTGATTCTGAAAGAGCGGCTGAACAAAAATCCTTATCTCACCACAGTCTGAAAAAAGATACTACAAAAATTAATGTCTTCATTGACATTTCTCCTTGTTATTTATTTATTTAATTCCAGGACAGGCACAGTGAAGTAAAATAGGTGTTAGTACTGCTAGCAGGCTAATGGAGACTGTGCAGGTGCAGGAAATAGATTCTGAGAAGTAATGACTGAATATTCTTGGTAATGATCTTTCTAGCAATCGATTAGTATTTATTTTAGGAAATGTCTGAAATATATGTAATATCAATAAACTGCAAAGATGTGTTCTCCTGTAAGTCAGTGTGATTGCCAAAAGACTACTGCAACGTAAATGAAAATCTGCTAATTGTTTAGTGTTGCCAAATGTTTAACTGGCCTCTGAAACTTGGCATACACAATGAAAATTACTTACCAAATGGATAAAACAATAGCAATTATCCAGGAAATGTGATCTTGTTCTCTTAAGCTGTGTGCTGAGATGGAGTGCTGTGCTACCTTTATCTCATGCTGAGCGACTTGGGTGAGCGGTGAGATGCCCAGTACTCAAAGGTAGCTCTGAGAGGTGCAGAGAGCTGGGCAGCTTGCAATACCAGATGCAGTTTGGCTCAGTGGCTCTGGGCTTGGTGAAGGAGCATACAGCAGAAGGTGTAGCAGCAGTAACAGCACCATATCTTTCATAATGAGAGGCCTCTGTACACTGGTCTACAAATCTTCGCTGAAGGGTAGGGTGTGATTGGGAGAAATTTCTAGGGATCTTGTGTCCATCATAATGTCTTGGTCTTTGAAGATATCAGTCTTTGATGGCTTCTGAAGGAGCGTAGATTCTGAACTCAGGTGCTTTGGTTAACTGCCTGGTGTCAGACAGGAAAATTCTGGGTCCAACAGATGACACTGGGTCTACATGTTGGCTTTCTGGATCCCGCCAATCCCACCAGGCCTGAGATGAGTACAGTGAGATTCCCTTTGGGCTCTCCTAGCATTTTAGCACATAATTAATTTCATTCTAAAGAATGGTGCAATAGCATGCCCATTTCTTTCCACTGGCTAAAAAGAGAACCTGGATGACTCGTTCAGGTGTACGTGTCTGCCATGTAAAAATATCTGCAAGTTAGGTAAGATCAGGGGCCCATTTACAATCTCTGTGGATTGTGACCACTATGAACGTCTGAATACACACACTGTGTGGCTGTGTGTCAAAGATGTGGCATGATGTTGCTCTAAGGGGAAAAGTATTTATGCTTGGTCTCTTTGATCCAGCTGTGAAAAGTTCAGTGCAGGAACCAAGCCTGGCAGCAGCAAAAAGAAGGTTAGGCTTACAGCAACACTTCCACTTGGCTACACTTGACCTTCCAGAGGTCACCCTTTCCCTATACCTACATTATGTTATGTGTTATATGTAATACCTATATTATGTTGCGAATAAAATTTTTACAACTCCACCATCCCTTCCACAGAAATGGAACAGAAGCAGAGATGATGGCAAGCAACCCCAGCCTCCATTGTTTGCACAGGTTTTGTTCTCAAAGGGCAGAAAAGAAGTGTGAGGCTTGAAGGCCTTGCTAGGACTTGTTCACTACATCATCCACTGTGATCTTTCTGTGCAATATTATCCCATAATGTGCTGAATATCCACAGAGTCATGGTAGTTTTCTGATAAGTGACCACTGGAGTGACCACTGAATATGCAATTTCCAACTTACTATCCAAATTTGTAGTTAAAATCTGTTTATAAAATCCCTCCTTATCTTCAGTGCAGCCTTTTGTACAACCCTCTGCAGGACGAAGTATCTTCTCAAGCTGTTGACATACTTTAAAGAAGAAAAATATACTATTGCTTCCCATGCCAAAAAATATTCATTACCATCTCTGAAGCATGAATGAAATCATAGAATCACAGAATCATAGAATGGTTTACATTGGAAGAGACCTTAAAGATCATCTAGTTCCAACCCCCTTGCCACGGGCAGGGACACCTCCCACTAGACCAGGTTACTCAAAGCCTCATCCAGCCTGGCCTTGAACACTTCCAGGGATGGGGCCTCCACAGCTTCCCTGGGCAACCTGTTCCAGTGCCTCACTACCCTCAGAGATCTAATCTAAATCTTCTTCTCTTCCAGTTTGAAGCCATTACCCCTCATCCTATCACTACATGCCCTTGTAAAAAGTCCCTCTCCAGCTTTCTTGTAGGCCCCGTTCAGACACTGGAAGGCTGCTCTAAGATCTCCCCAGAGCCTTCTCTTCTCCTAATCGCCTCATCTTCCAATCATCAAGCTGCTCCCTAACTTTTCTAATCACTGATTTTAATGTGATTAAAAACAGATACCATGCATCTGATAAGGCATGTTTGCATGTGACACAGAGAACTGTGTTTCAGTTGGACGTTGCTGCTGAGGGTATGATGCTGTTTGTTGGTACGTCGCAGTGTTCAGCTGGGAGACTTTTCATGCTGATCCCAAGCAGCGACTTCCTCCAGAGCACTGGAATTCCAACTGGATGATTTTAAATGCAATTTATCTGCTCACAGTGTATGTACAAAACTATCCCCAAGGTCTTTCCAAACTGCCCTGTGGTTATGCCCCAAAATATATTTCATGCACCACATGTAATTCAAAAATGCCCACAAGGACTCGGAGACCAAAAAGTGAGTTCTGATTGAAATAATTCCTCGGGGGAATGTTTGTTGCTAAGAAGTGGCTGAATACCACAGAGATTAATAATCCCAGTACAAAATATTTTTCCATGCTCTTTCATTCCCCTCATTTATTTAGAACATATGCCGGGGAGCATTAATGTTTAAAAAAGCCTCCGCCTGCATCCATGTACAATGTTCTAGTTAGAAGGGCCCAGGGTTATACTAAGTGTACTCTTCTGACTGTGCAGTTAGGTACATTTACACCACTGACCTTCTTGCCTTCGTTCTTCCCCCAGGTGTCCTCTCTATGAAGAGTGCAAACTCTTCCCCAAATGCCCTTAACAGAAGTAGGATGTACCTTACAACACTTAAGCTTTTATTCTTGACTACCTTTATAGTCTGGGAAGAGGGAGAAGGGGGTTTCTCTGGTATAATTTACCTGGATTATTTTACATAACTGCATTAGGATGAGATGAATCCACCCTAGAAATGCCTCTTTTGCTTTAAAGATTAGGTGACTGGCACAGGTATGGATGTGTGAAGCTAGGAAGGGTGAATCCTGACATGTTGTTCAGATGGTTCATGACTGCTCGTTTTCGGGGGTGGAAGCCTGCATGTCTACTGTGTTACTGTGTTGTTTCTCTGCTAAGGCAAAGTGATAGTACAGGATACGGGAACAGTATCCTGTGTTCTGGGTGTCTCAGGTAACACCAGTACTGAAAGGCACTGTGTTTCAAGAGTTGGTCTTACTTAGAGACCAGCATGGTGCTTCACTTCCACTATGGTTTCTACACAGCTCCCCCTGCCCCTTCCTTGGCTCAGTGAAAGGCAAACAGGACTGCAGTTCTGCTTGCGCACTAAGAAAGAGAAAACACATCGCAGACGATACCAATCCTGTAACAAAACAAAGCAGACTTTTCTGTCTTATTGCTGTTTCTATTTCTCCTTTGAGTATACATAACTACAGCAAGACCAACTGTATAATTTGACCCTTTTTGAAAATGAAAGGAAGGAAAAACTGAGGTGTGGTTTCACTGAAACATGAAGATTCCAAATAAAATGAGACACTTTGTACAACTGTGCAGAGAAAACAGCTCTTAAAATTACAATGACAATCCCTGAGTCAGATCCAGTACTTGGGTGATTGTTTTAATTAGGACTGACATATATTTGTTTCTAGATGTTTCAGCAAGTAGGGAAGAAGGGAGATCTTGGCAGAAAGTGTATGTATCAGGAGGCACCTGATGCTATTGAGCCTGAAGCAAACCTCCCCCAAACTCTTCAGGATGTCATTGAAATACACAGATGTAATTATTTGAAGTTCCTTAAGGAATTGATGTCGCAGTAATTAGACAACTCATTACATCAAGAAATAAGGAAATAAGACTGACAGAGATAAAAATGAACACACTGATAATTTAGCAATATGCGAACAAATAGGATTATAAGAACTGGCTTTCTGAGAGGAGAAACACCTAGGAGAGAATCAGTAGACCCAGGCTCTCTTTTGTTAGACCGTTCCAATAAAGAAAAAGAGGTCAAAATAGCAAACACCATTACTGTCTAGCCCAGCCTTTCATTCAGCAGCTTCCTCTCCAGGCCTTGATCCTCTCCAGCCTCTTGTCAAACCCTGTTCAATGGTATCTCGTCCCAAATGAAGAGTAAGAGACCTCTAGAACCAGGCTTTGACATGTTCTCCCAACCAAGTCGACAGAGTATTTCCTATGACTTCAGCTATCTTTAAAATGGGGCTTCAAGTCACTTACACTGACTTCCTCGAATGAAGATGCCCATGGAGTATACTTATTCTAATGTGGAGCTGACTCTCCCTCTCTTCAGTTACTTTTTTGAGCTCTGTGTATAGTACTTGCTGGAACTTCTACTGTACTGTTTCAGACTTTCCCTCCAAAAATTGTCCTGGTTAATATTCTAATATTCATTCTAACATCTGCTATAAGTCAACTATTAAACAAATATTTTCCTCAGGAAAACGGTGGTGGTATAAGAGGCAGAGAGGTATTGTTTACATGTCAGTAAATATTTTGAGAGCTGTGGTGAAGTTAAATTTTAAGGCACAGCATTCTTATTATAGCAGGAAACTTTAACCATGTATACAGTGAATCTACATAGGCCTTTTTTTATAGCCATAGATGATGTGGTCTTGAACACAAGTTGCGATCTCTCTGCCCATTAAGAGAAGAAACCGTCTGTGAAATAATTTTTGTGTTCCTCTCAGGAATATATCTTTGCCTACTTTGTTGGGCCTCTGTGCAATTTATTTGAATTATCTTCAGATTCACTCTTACAATACAGCCCTCAGCTGTCCTTTTGAGTTTCCTATTGCATGGCAATACTCTTAATCTCTGCCTTTTCTGATCATAGATCTTCACTTTTTCTATCCTTTGCCTGCGAAGAGTTGCCACCGGTTTTGCTGAGGACTCTTGGGTCGCTCTTCAGCTCTGCAGGGAGAGAAGATGCTTACAGGGCCTGGATAGTTTAGAGGCAGAGAGGTGCAGAGAGGTTTTGTGACCAGTCACTAACCTGAAGCCAAACGTACCTGGTCAAAAGTGATCAGAAGTAATTTCTGAAATCTTCTTGGCAGCCATACGTAAATGGAAACTAAAGATAGCAAAGTTGGTTTTGGTTATGTTTTTTGGGAGATTTGTTTGGTGGTGGGTTTTTTTGGTCAGGGTTTTTTGTTGTTTTTTGGGGTTTTTTTGTTTGTTTGTTTGTTTGTTTGTTTGCGTTTTTTTGATTGTTTTCTTTTCTTAATAGAGCATGTCCTGTGAAAGCTTTCTTGGAAATCTTTCAGCAAACCACTGCCTCCCCCCCAAAGTGCCTTAATTGGAGGAAGGGGTGAGAATTTCTTATACTAATGTTCTTTTAGTGCCTTTTGCTTTTCCCTACATGAGTCAGGTTCCGGTTTTCAGCAGTAAAATTGCAAAAAAAGACTCCCAACCCTAAGTACAGAGACGGAAAACTGGGAAACAAGCACAATCCCAAAGGACAGTAGTGACCAAGCTGTTCTGAGCAGCAGCTGAAGATGGCTCATCTCAAGGTGAGAAGAGGTGCTGCCTGTTCCTCCACTTGACTTGCTGGCGTCGTACTGCCGCTGCTGTGCCTGACACAGGGCAGAGGTGAGGAACACACGCCAGAGGTGTCAGAGGCAGCAAAAAGTCCATTGGAACTCTTTGGAAAAAGAAACGCTCTTCACCAGCTAGGTGAAGACCCTTCGCCCTTCAGCAGCTGCAGTTTCTGAGTGGGATTTCAGGCTGAACTGGTCCCCGTGCTCGGACCTGAGCTCTCCCTCAGAGGTGCACTGGGGAGGGAGTGTGAGGGAGTTTGCACAGCTGCTGCCGGTCCTGTGAAGGCCTGACCCAGGAGCCAGAAAACTGGTCAATTAGAGGCTTGTCATTGACTCCGATGGGCTGCAAATGAGCTCCAGAATGAATAAAGGGTTTCAGTTCCTGGAGCTGCTCATCTGGCACCTTTCACCAGAGAGGGGCCAATTTTACAGTTTTAAGTAAATAAAGTTTAAAGTAAACAAAGCTGTTTTTTACCAAAACTCTGGATTCTTTGTATGTGAAGAAGTGGAAGCTGCTATTGCCTCAGAGGAAAACTGACAGCTAAAAGGAGCAAAAGAAGAGGCTTGTGAATGAAAAAAGCTGTATGACACACTGCAACTCCCCTAAATCATGCAAGGCAGCCTCCTGCAGCAATACCTGAGCTAACTCCAAATCCGAAAAGCATTATAGCCCTGTCAGCATGGCACTCTGCCTGGGCCACATAGCCGGTACCTAATGTAGCTATGCTGCTTCTAGGACACAAGCTAGTATCTGTACAGTACTGTACTGTGCTGGTGTGACCAGCCGTTGCTCCTTAATGCCCTACAGATACCTAACATCATGTCTTAGTGCATGCTAGCACACATACCTTTCCCAATTTGATGCCGTACTTCAAAATTTAAATCTGCGTAAAGTCCACATACAGGCACTAGATTGACTGGAGAATTCAGCAAACAGGCATTTGAGCAGCTAAACTGACGGGTTTTTTCTTTCTTTTGTACTGAAGAGAGATGGTGCACTAGTTTCACTAAATCAGCCTAAATTCACCTTTTGGGTTACAGTCACACCAAATAAACAGCCTAGTTTGAAGACGCATGTTCCTGCACTTGTACTGCACAGAGTAGAAAGACCTGGTATCTGGATTTCTTTGGGACATTTCTCACATTCCCCATTATGATTCCATCATAAGAAAGGTGCAAAAAGGAGCTATAATTAACCATTTGAAAGTCTGCGGTGTTTTCACAGGGAAATAACAATTTCCCCTTGTTCGTGTTACAG
Organism: Burhinus oedicnemus; assembly: GCA_008921705.1. Lineage (NCBI taxonomy): Eukaryota > Metazoa > Chordata > Aves > Charadriiformes > Burhinidae > Burhinus > Burhinus oedicnemus. Next base: position 151,890 of record VFFE01005033.1, read on the forward strand.
TATGTTAAGTATTTAGTAAATAGTCTGGAAGGAGACTCTTTCAAAGATTTTCATTACTTAACACCTACTGTTTTAAGGACTATTCCTAAATTGTTGTAATAGTGCAAGCTGAAGGGATTTCAGATATAGCAACTTTCTTTTTTTCTGTTCCCTTCCCCTCACCCCATTCATTCTCCCTTTTCTGGCCAGAAAACCTCAAACCCCAGAATTCCTGCAAAAACACAACTCCGGTAATAATCAGAATGTCGGATTTCTGACAAATGCCATCTGCTGATTTCTTTTTTTCTCCCCCAAAAGACAAGATTTTGGATACAGCTAGTAAGTACTTTAGCTTCTTCTACTTTGTGATACCAAAATAATCACCATGGCAACTCTTTAAGGGCAGTCTTCCAAACAGATTTATTGTGAATGCAAGAACTCAACAGCACTCTCTAGCAAGAAACAAGACGGCATCTATTGCAGGTTATTTTGCTACAATGCGTGAAATGATGACTAATAGACATAGGCATGTCTGTCTGAACTTTTTCAGTTATCCCTAATAGTTTAACTTGCCATATTTATAGGTGGTGAAGGATGCAAGGGGGGGGAGGGAGGGAGAAGCAATCAGTATTAAGCTTACACAGCTCATGTTGTAATTGCCTTTCCTGAATACATTTTGTGCGGCCCCTGATGGCTGTAAGACAAGAATACCAGAGAAACAGCACAAATACTGGAACAATGATGCACTAGACTAGAAGGAGGTTGAATTTCTTTTGAGATAACTAATGAAGCTTTTGGCATATCGGTTTTCTCTTTTCCTTCCTTTCTTATTTCTTCTTTCTTGGCAAAACAATAAAAGTAAAGGAGATGACTGCCAAAACTATTCTTTGCCATGCTGGAAATGAGAAAAAAAAAAGAGAAAAAAAAAAAAAGAAAAAAAAAGGTTTATTTTGCATGGTTGCGAGGAAGATAGACTAAGACAAATGCTAAATTATTAATCCTAAACAGTCATGCTACTATTTTCCAGGTAGCTCGTTTTTGGCTCAGGTGTTGGTTGGAGTTAGAAGATATAATTTGTACAGAAACCAGGATTTTGGAAACCAGCCAGCATTGCTGTGTTATGTAGTTGTGTAAGAGGTTATATATGGTTCTTGCTTTGCATTTGGCAAATGGTTCTCACTTAAACATTCATTTAGCATGATTACTTAAGTGAACCATATAAGGCTATTCCTTGGAGCTGCAAAATTAACTTGTTACAGTGATGCACTATGCCAAAAGCTAATTTAGGCTCTACTTAGGAATTTATAGCATTTATTTACCATGCCATTCGAATAAGGCAACTTTGCTGACAACTCTTAGCTGGTCACAACTTTTATAACAGGCTGCATCTCATCTAACACTCCCAAACCTTTATTTTTCTGTTATGTACTGTCACCCCATTCTTCTCAATGCAAAGTAAGAAGATAAGAAACCCTGTACAGAACCAGAAGCATGCTGAACCCTGTGAAAAGTGTCCTTTTCTGCGTGAATGAGGGGAGGACTTGGAGTTTTGGGGAGTTTTGCTTTAATTGTATTGAGTGTTGAAAGAAATAAGAAGGATCTTTCTCACCCTCACCTCTGATTTAAGAACATCAGAGACACAAAACAGGGACTGTTTCTCTCCTCTTTGTCAATTCAACTAAAAGGGAAAGTTAAAAATATTGAAGGATCCCCTGCCTGCAGTGTCACGCTTGGAGATAACATCCTGAGGATGTTAATTAATGTATACCTGCGGTACAGCAGGTACCCTTCCTTGGTGTAAAATATCCCACAGGTTTTGTTTGCGGGCTTTCCCAGCCTCAACTACATTGCAAATTGTGTATGAAGTGAAACACGAGGTAAAGCAGACACACTGATTCAGTGAAGCAAGTTCTGCAATCACCGGAAACTCGTGAGATTTCCTTGAAAGTAGGGAGTGCAGAGAGGCAGGGGAAAGTACTGATGTCGCTTTCTTTTCAGTCAGCTCAAAAGTGGGCTCACTGGCTTGTGTTCAGTCAAATGAGTGCATGCAAATCCAGGAGAGGTCCCTCCAGCCAGGTTACTGTACTCCTTATTTGTCTCAGAGTGACTGAGATCAAAATCTGGCCTGTCATCTCTTTTTACGTCTCATTTTCTGTGCAACCATCCTTTGTGCAGAAAGCTCCCTGTGCTGCTCTTTGGTGCTAGTTTCAGCTTTCTCCTCATTCCCAGCTCTTTTTCTCTTTAGCACTGTTACAATTCAAAAGTGCTCCTTCCTTTGTCCATTTTTTAAACAACAAGAAAAGTAACGAGGGGAAAAGTTAATTTATGTCTCATTGTAGATACTAATTGCAGAATGCGTCGTCTTTCTTTTCTCCCTTTTCTCCTCTTCGCTGACGCACATGCTCTATAATAAGCTCTGTTACTTGGAGCCTGTAAGCCTCTATAGTAAGCTGAAACTGCTACTATATTTACTCACTTTCCACATTTAGACAAAGGCTATTTTTAACCGGCTTTCTATTTGCGGGGGCTGCCAACGTCACTTAATGTTCACATGCATCTTGGGCATCATATGCTTGTTATTTTTATTTACTGTGCCTGTGCCAGGTCTGCTTTTTTATGGGAAGAAAGAATGAGAATGCTTCTTCAGGCCAGTTCTTGAAAGCTCTTTTGTACAACAGCAGATACACAGATAAGCAAAGAAAAAGCAGCTCAGCGGTGGATTTGGCAAACCTGCTTTTTAATGGCTGGCATCTTTTATCTCGTGGTCTAGTCACAAAGCTGTGTTCTTAGTCTCACTGCATTTGTTAAAGGTGAAGATGTTTCAGAGGTACGTTAATTATTCTGGTGTCTCCTGGAGGAGCCATGAGTTCCTGTTGTGTGATGAGGGGTGCAGAGATCAGGAAATTATTACGATTCCAGTACCGCTACCAGCTAGTTAAAATAGACGATGTGTAAATAATCAGCGCTTTTCTGATCCTTCTTGTTAATAGGTGCATGCTTTGGATCTTGAATGCAACAGATGTTATTTTCAGATAATTAGTTCGGTTCTTCAGCGTAAGAGTCCCCTGAAAATGCTGGAAAATACTGTGCTGCAGCCATAAATCAAGTCTGTAAGTTGGGGCCCGTACATAACATTTTCTGCATGGGTTTCCCTGCATTGCTCTAGTGACCTCAACTTGACCTAAGGGAATTGCCCTTTACAGAGGTTAGAAACACTTCATTCAGCATGCTGACTCAGGATGCCTGATTCATTCGATATTGCCATCATCACATGCCCGGGATTTTGAGATACCCACATGCTTTTGTAGGGAATAGGTTATTCTCTGCACACATAGCAACATCTTTATTTGCACCAAAGAATGAATTCCTAGAAAGGGGTGAAGTTAGGAAGCGATCATTTAATGCTTTGCTGTCAGCATGCTTAATTGGAAAGTTTTAGCAGGAAGCTCAGTTAAGGAGGAAAGCTGATATGGAACCTCCTAGAAGTGGATTTTGTTTAAGTTTGAAATGTTTTGGAAACCTTACAGGGCTTTTTTTAAGCTCTCTCTCTGTACTTCCTACTCTTAACGCTAATTCCCTTTTCAGACTGATTTCAACATGAAAGAGACCGAATAAGCTTCACACAAGTCAAAATTTCTATATGCTGATCACAACGGAATCAAATCTTCTACATTTTCCTCTTACTAATTTTTCCAGTGCAGTTTCTTTCCCCACTGCAGTAAATGTCTTAATTTTCTTAAAAAACCCAACTTCTGGTCGTCTGTAAAGTGATGTCTGGGTTTTAAAATCAAAACTGCTGTTTTCACATACGTGCTTCCAATGCTGGGCAGAGAAATCTCCAGTAAGTCATGGACAGGTGTTGAGAGAGTGAGAACTGCACATGCTTAATGCTCTATAGGTTAATCCATTTAGTCAGGTGACTAAACATGAATGAATCCACATACCTGTCTCTAGACGCTTTTATTTAAAAACATGTCTTCCTGATGATATTACCTTATGTGGCATTCTTTCCATGTGAAATCATGCTGCTACCACTAGCTGATGTGTATTTTTTTGAGGATTTAGAAACTACAAACTGAAACTAAAAGCTAGGGAAAGGGAAGCGTGTCTGAAAAAAACCCATAACTGTGTACCTTTGATTATAAACTGTCTTGTAAAAAACTTGTCTTCTCCGGTCCCCCTCAGTTCCTGCTAGGCCTTAGATTTACCATCAGAGAATAAAATGCATTGAGGACCTAAGGGTCACCCTGGGCCAGCACAGTGTGTAATATCTGCATGACCCTCCTGCTCTGGGCATGGTTCACGCTGGTGCATCACAGTAGCAAGGCTAACTACTGATGTTACTTATTGAGCCGAGGAATCACAATTTAATTTTTTTGATATAACTTCTGGTCCTTTGATAGGAGTGTAACTGCGAACACTCTGTCCCATGTGTAACTTCTCTGATATCCACTGCCACGTGATAGCTAAAATTGTACAAGAAAGAACATATATAAACATCCTTTTGGAGGCAGAACCGGTCTTCCCTTTGTCATGCCACGAGCATGTGATATGCACATGGCTCACAAATGACACACAGCCAATAGCCATACATATCAGGAGCAGAGGTGAGCTCATCCATATTTTCAAGGTAAACCCGTCAGTTACCTTATACTGATAAGGAATGAGTATATCAAAATCTTGGCTCAATAACAGAGCCATTTTTGTTTGCTGTCACAAGTTACAAGTAGCAATAACTGTGCTGCAGCTGCACTGGCATAATTTTCAGCCATTTACTACAAAGGTACTTTCTCCAATGTTTTTACTGAAGTGTCCAGGCATGTTTTTGTAGTGTATGCAAAGATATGATATGTTTATGCATATATGAATGGTTCTTTTCCTGTCAGCTCTCCACAAGGGGAAGAGGGGGCGTGATGGAGTCTTTAGGGTTCAGGAAGCTTCGGTAACATCCTCTCACTGCTCGGTCTGATACAATTTTCTATCTCTTTCCAGCAAAGTGCAGCGAACTTTGTAATTTATAGTAGTACAACTAGACTTACTCTGTGGCCACAAATGGCAGGCAGGCTACTAAAAGATAAAATAGACTAATAAGAGAGCCTGTGCAGCCTGCTGCCAATATATCTGATTTTCTACAGTATCAAATATTTGCACTAGACTGTGGCAGGAGGAGACTTAGCAAAAGCCGAAAGAACCTTTCTCATCTGAAGAGCTACTGTGGAGGAGAGGAAAAGGGTTAAGTATTACAAAAGTTTAAGCTGACAGCCGGCCCTTGTGTTCTGCTGCTCCGCAGAGGTTTCCCTTTGATGGAAAGTATTTCAGTGACACAAGACAGTAGCAGCTGAGGTAATACGCTTCTGCTGCCGAAACCTTGTGCTTGCCAGTGGAAGTCAATGAGTGAGACAGTTCTGGGAACAACGGTGGCCAGCTTCTCTCCCTCCTCATGCCTTGCTTGTGCACGAGAGCGTGCTGCAGGAGTGGCGAAGGCGATTGCACTGGGAAATGCACCAAATCAGGACAAATTGGCATTATTTACCTGTCGCCACGATGAAGAGCCTTTCTGAGGCATGATGAGCAGTCCCAGACATTGTTATGTTATTCATTATGGAGAGCAGCACCAGGACAATGCTTATGGATCACTACAATCAAATTTGAGCCTTCAGAGCAGATGTTGTACTGCCTTTCTCCTCTTCCCATCGATTCTTGAATGCACTAAATCTATATATGAGTATTTTGTGGCTTAATGCACGAGTTGTCAGCAGACGATACTCAAAACCTGTAGCACAAGTTCCATTTCATGTGACCGATCAAACTTGTCACCTTGTCAACAACATCCTTTGTCGTAAAAAGAGCGCTTCATGTTAACTCTTAATGGGAAATGATTTCTACAATACTTTGTACTGTTCAAAGCATTCATGATGGCTGACCAGAGCACACTGAGGCCCAGAGCCCCAAAACTGAGCCATAGACCTGAAAGCAAGCAGATGCTAAATACCTTTTGTAAGTTGTAAGCCTGTGCTGTTTCAGCAGTGTAAGGAACACGCATACACACAATTCACCCTTGGTGCTCTGGTGTATCTGGATGCAGAGGATTGGGAGTGGTGTGCGGGAGACATAAGGCTTCCCCCCCCCCCCATATAATCTTTTATTAACTAAAAAAAAAAATCAACAAATTAAGTTCTTTTTATTCAAAAAGAGGAGATGAAATTATTGGTAGACACACCAGCAGACTGGAAATTTTTGGTACGTTCACCAAAATTGCTGGAATTTTTGAATGCAGTAGCATCAGCTTTTCTTTTCCTGATGAATTCCAGTGTTTGGTGGCTTTGAGAAAGCACCACAGTCCTGGTATGTGAATTCAGAAGTCATTTCATTCAGAGAGAATAAGCAGCGCTTTTTCAGTTGTTGCTGCACAATATTACTTTTGGCAAAACTTTCAGGAGACACAACAGGGGAAAAACATTATATTTAAATAGATATCCTCAGATTATTCTACGTACTGTGTTTCAGAGGTCTTAGAGATGGTTTTTAAATAGAGAAGACCTTATTTAAAATAGATCCAGATTTCACATATCACAGAAATGAAAGCATTTTGGACCTGAGGTTAGCGTGTTCTAAAGAAAGAGACTATTTGTACTGTTTGGATTTGGACCTAGTTTGGAATATGCATGAATATTTGGATCTAGGCTTACAGGCAGGGTAAGGCAGCATGAGCTGCCTGGAAGGAAGTTGTGAATCAGGCCCTTCGTTTCCAGGCATTTCCAGGCATTGCTTTTCTTCAGATTGAGAGCAAGCAAGTTGGCATTCAGCCCTCAGTCTTCATTCAAACCAAATTCCAGTTGCAATATTGCCAACGCTTAAGTGTTAAAAATCAGGAGATTAAAAAAAAATAAATAAATGTTGTGTATTTCTGTTTGCCGTCTGGTGTTTGAGACTTAATATGGGTTATGTTTTCAGGCTTTTCTCTGCAACCAGAAGAGATAGCAACTCTGGAGGTAAGAGGTTGAGGACAGAATGAGATTGTCACAAAGCATTTGACTCCAAAGTAGCACTTGACTTGAAATCCCAAATATTAGGAGATCCACACTATAAAATCCTATGAGTCAGAACACATTACCATATAAGCTTGTGGGAATTTTGTTGAATAAGAATTGTGTAAGGACTCCAAGAATAATTTTGTTATATTCCATGTTACTGAACATGCTCTCAATAAGAGTTAAAAAAAATTCATTTTCAAGAATTAGAAGCTTCACAAAGAGCTTTTATTCTTTGAGCTGGCTTTTATACAGACCTGTCAGCAAATATACTACATTTCAGTGTCCCTGATATATGGGCTTCTCTGGATGCCACGTGTCTGTCCCCTGAAATAGGCTATAGCATAAGAACAAGCAAGGATAAATGAGGACATTTGTTATAGCCTGTGAAACCATCCAGCCCAGATCTCCCAATACATAAACAACACCAGATCCAAACATCTTGTCACATCTGCTTCATACACCAAACAGCTGGGTGCACAGATGCTTTGGTCTACTAGAGCATCTTAGGCGAGTGCATTCTTCTGTATGCTTAGTTATTTGTTTTAATTGGTCTTGATGATTTGACTTAAATTGCTTCTGATGTTGCTGGAATACAGGTAGTTCTGTGGCTGATTGTGACAGCTGCCACAAGCGCATGAGAGGTGATATCAGTAACCTAAAACCTCTGGGTGAGAGATCACCATGAGCAGGCCCTGAACTTAAGGACACTGACTTCAGAAGCAGAACGTTGCTCTCTGAGCTAGAAAAGACGCACAAACAGCTTCTGGGAAAAGAAGTGAAAGTTAAGCAGCTAAATAACGTATCTCTCTGTATAAATTATGTATATATATACATATATATATATAATTACATATATATATTTAGCATGAATGACAGAGCATCTTGTTGATTTCTCCCTGCCCTTCTTCCCTAAACCCATTCTGTCTTGCTATCATATCATATCATATCATATCATATCATATCATATCTCATATCATATCATATCATATCATATCATATCGTAATTTATTTTCAAAGTTGTCCAAAGGCAGGATCAGGTTTCTCTCATCCACACAGTTAAACAGCCAGCATGCCTATGAGGACTGTCAATAATAGATAGCATTTCTTCCAAAAGGGGATACGCTCAGCGGCTCAGCGATTCCCCATGCTAGTCAGGCTTTTCATGGTCCATTTCGGACTCACAGGGAAGAGCCCTTTTGCAAACGGCACCTCCCTGAGCACCTGCCATGTGTGTCAGTGCTCCCAGTGGAAGTATTGAACCGGTCTAATGTTCCTCAGCTAACAAAAGCAGAAACAATCACAGACCAAGATGGTCTGGCTTCTGGCCAACTTTAATTAATTAAGTTCTACCAAGCGTCACACATTTACCTCTAAAAAAAAATTCTGTTCGTCTTAAATTAAAATCTATTCGGGAAATGAATCACAAATCCCTGCCAGAACCTAATCCCAGTTTCTCACAGTGCAGGACAATACCCCCTCGTTGCCGTTTCAACCTCAGGCTGCTTCCACACGGTGCTGAGCTGTGCAGCCTGCACCGATGGTGCTCCCGGAGTGCTTCCTGACGACCTTCCCTGCGGGCCGTCTGTATGCAGACTGCCTGTTGCAGGCAGCTCAGGAGGGCATGGCACTCCCTCCATCCCATCTTTGTTCTCTGCATCCCTTTGGGAAGTTTCGTCCTTGAGGATGTACCATGCAAGTCCTCTGTGCCATAAGCATCTATATGGAAACACCCCAGCTGGCACAGACCCTTGCGAGCTTTCTTGCAAGCTCCGGAAACACGCGAACACTTCTTTGCTCCCTTGACATGTTTATTTTAAAATCTATCAAACAAAGAGGGAGGGGATAATGCCAGTAAGGGAGGAATTTTCCCTAACTAGTGGAAAGTGCTTTGTATCTATCACTAGTAAACAGGCAAGAGGGAATCCTGTCCTCGGTGTCACCGGCAGGACGCTGGCTCACTTCTAGTCATTCTATATGCACCGTGACATTTGCTAGGTCAGACTTCTCTCTTATGTCTCTAAGCACTTTCCACGAGGCACCAAGTTACTCACTTCTCTCTCCCGGGAACACCTCCCTGTCATCCATCCTGTGCTACAGTGATATTGCGTCACAAGTCACTTAAGATTAATTACAATTGCTCCACGTTTACTGAACCTTGGAGAATCAAATAACACTCCTCCTCCCCATGCCTTGCTGTGACGGGGCACTTACAACTTCTGAGTCCAGCACAGCTATCTGATAATCTTTGAAGTTACCTTCAGTTCTTTATAAACTTCGAGATCTTGGTAACATACAGCCGAATTTTACTTTGACTAAATTTTTCATTAAACTCCTTTTCCTGATCTCTGACACAAACCATGGGAAAAAAAATCAGTCCTGTTTCATTCAGTGCCAGAACTTGCAGAATTAATACGAGCGTGATGTTGTCCCTTGATGTAAATGGCTGAAAACTACCCTTGCATTCAGCACTGCTTTTATAATACTTTTTTTTAAACATCAAACAGTGCAACCACTTAATTGTTGAGCTCGCCATGTTACAGGAGCTTGTACTATGCCACCAAATTAGAAAGGCTGATAAACATTTTTTGCCTCAGGTAAATAATTTGCAACAAGAAATGTATTCCATGAACGTAGTTTCTTTTCTGCTCAAGGAATATCTCTGGGAACATTGCTGTTTCCTGGAGATGGCTGTAATAAAAGCTAAAATTAACAAAATAGGCGTTACTATAGGCATTGCCAATAATCTTCCAGGAAATGAATTAAAAAACTCAGTCTATGCATATTTGTGCATGTAAGATCATAGTTTGATTTCCTGCCATTGCTCAGGTTAGTTAACCTATGTCACCTGAATAATCATGCAAATCACACAGGAGCCTTGCGAGAATGCTAGTAAAGTGTCTTGAATCTGTTCAGACACTGTAGGCTTTTCTTTACCCTTAAGAAAGGCTGTATTTTGTGAGGCTGGGATTGTGTTAAATGGCAAAATTTCTACTTCACAGGGGTTTGAGCGCCAAATAAAGGTAATGCACAAGTATGAATGTTTGCTATTTCCCGCTGTGGGAAGAAGATGACTACATTTGCAGTGCTGGAGGTTCAGATGGGAATGGCAGAGAACGTATGGTTGATATTACATATTATCATTTTGTGTCAAGGATTTGGAATGCCATTTCATGGGTGATGGGGTGGGCAGGAGGGTGAAGATAGAAGAGTGTTAATAAACAACCTTATTGCTTCCTACTACTCGTAATTTGTTTGCTTTTTTTACAGAAGAAATCCTCTTCGTACCTTATGTCAATCATAGCTGAGAATATGAACTCTTTTTCATGTGAATAAATGAATGTGAATGTATGTGAATAAAGTAACGTGCCATTTCCTATCTGGAAATTATGCATACAGTTCATATGGTGAAAATCCATTTTCTCCTTAAGCCCACACTGGTGTTTCAAATGCTGATGTTCTTGTAGAAAACCAGAAAAAAAATTGCTAGTTGGAGTTGGCTGGAAGGAAAATAGTCAAGATTTGCAAGACCATCATTTGGATTGAGTGAAGTCCTTTTCCTTTTTCCTCCTTAGTTGTATTCAAACAGCCTGTCAGTTTTTAGCCTTCTTTCGAAAGTAACAGTCAACAGTCAGAGCTCTGCCATGCCCAGGGACCAGCAGCTCCGTGCCGTCTGTTGGCCGGGACGGAAACAAACCTGGGGCTGGTATAAGTGTGAAAATTCTCAGTAGGGAAGCAGCTGTGTTTTGATCCTCCCGGAGCATCTTGGAAACCAGCAAGGGGAATGATAACTATGAAGATGATATTATAATATTCACATTTAAATATATAGGTTTTATAGTTGCTTCCTTTTCAATATGCATTTACTTGGGCACAAAAGGTCACGTGTGTACGAGCTGCATATGCTTTGCCCTGGGCCACAGCATATACGTGAATCATGTGGGTTGTAATTCGTATGTCTATAAACAACACGTATCATGTGGACAGTATTTTCACAGGCCATGAGTGAATGTGTGGTAGGGTCTGCCTTGGAGGGGGTAGGGAAAAAGGATGAACAAGAAGGGCTGCTGCACTCAGCTGTAGTAACTCCCAAGAGAACATTTTGTACCGTATCACTCAATGGATCTATGGCTACTTACAGAAGTAGATCTGCCCCAGTATTTCTCTCGGTTTGATTTTCCCTTTTTTTTCCCTCTTGATTTTACAGTACGTTGGGTTTTGGTGCTTGAGTTTTTACACCTGTTGTTTGTATGCGGAGTAATAACAATACTGCTAGATGTGTCTGACTTTAAAAGTTTGTGTTGCCATTAAGCTATTTTCCTTTCTTTTTGTGAGAGACGGACAATTAAAAACATTCCCACTATTTGTAAATTCTCCTTGTGAGGAACACAGCAGATTGCCTGGATCTTCTGCTTGTTGTTCTGGCTTCAGTTTCAGAACTGAATGCACTCCTTCTGCTCCGTCTGTTTGAGTTTTGACAATGCAAAGGATGAAGCTGGAGGAAGTCCCATATATAAGCGAGGTCTATGCTTCTGCTTTATCTCATTTTTAATTGAATTTCAATTGGATTCTGCTTGCTTTTATGTAACTTGGTGCAGGAGGATACAGAGTTTTTGTAGTACACTTTCTGCAACTACAAGTTCTCTCTAGTCACAAAATGATAACATACAATGGGCATTATATTTAAGCACAGCTGATGTTTTCAACTAGTACCCTTTTCCTGCAAAATAAGTTATTTTGCACACATTCAATTGCTAAAACATATATAGGAGTGGCTGAAAACTTCACTATTGAATGCATTAGCATACATTTTTCCTCTTAATTAACTGCATGTTAATTATTCATCAAGCAGAAAACAAACTAGTGCATTTGCTTCAGCCGATTATACAGTGTGTTTTTGTAATACGACCTCTTTTTATTGGACAAAAGAACAAATCCTCACTTGGTTGATGTAGGCAGGTGTTTCCCTTCACTGCAATATCTCACTAAAAGCCTTTTCTTTCAATTGACTTTTCTTTACAAACCTCATTTGACACTGTCTTCTGGGCCTGGCTTTGTCTTGTAGGTTAAAATTCAGCATTCTTGAGGTCTGATTTATTTTGCAAGAGTACCACACTGAAAAAGCCAGCATGGCAGTAAGTTCTTTTATTGCCAAAAATCGTTCCTGTAATCAAGCTTGTCAACATAGATGTTCTAACTTGCCTATGTGGTATCTTTATGACATTTTATACAGATGAATTTACAAAATCTGGGACTGTATAATGAGTCTTCTAGTTATTAATTATTAATAGCATTCTTTTGTAGCTTTTTGCGTGTGAAGTATTTTTTGTAAAATATTCTGCAAGGTATTACAGATGAAGTGAGGAACACAAACGATCAGCCTGAAGTATGAGTTTAAGTTTGCTTGTATAGCCCAGTTACACATTTCTGTCTGTATTATGAAATCAACAAACTTCTATTAGCAAACAACTTTAATTGCTAAGAGCTGGTTCAAAGAACATATGTCATTATACACTCTTTTTATAAACAAAACAGGCAAATGTAGAAAACTTTATAAGCTCATCTTGCAGCTTCTTTTAATGTACAGCTTAGCAGTTTGCAGGATTGAATACTATAAAAGAAATTAAAAATTCAATTAGAGCACACCATTATGAGATCATTAGAAATGAAGTTGTTGTATTGTGTTAACAGAAAATTCTGCTGCTTCGGGGTGTTGTAACAGAGGGCACGCTACGCCTGCTGCCGGAGCTGGGTGGACTACATGGGTGGACCTGTCAGTGAGAAGACAGCCGTCTGCCTGGCAAATTCAGAATGTTTGCTCTTCTGGAAACACATAAGCCTAAAATTTGTGACATGCAGTGTAAATTCATACCATATAATTAGTTCATACCATTTATAAGAACTACTAATAAAGTCCCTGCAAAAATTCTGGTACCAAACCATGTCAGCTTATCAAACTGAGACCAAAAATGCTGATCTAGTCAAAAACCAGCAGCAAAAGAAAAGAAAGTTCACTGCAGAAGCTTGGATTCAAGCGGAAGAAGGGGAAGGATCCATCTCTCCTAGTCCAAGCCACGGGAAGATCAGATATCTGATCTGAACCAGAATCTGAACCAGTCAATGGCAAGAGACAGAAGGTCACCTCTAGAAGGGTGGCTCACCCAACCCTCAGAGAAGTAGTCCACGTGAGATGGGTCACCCCACAGTGCTGCTGCTTGGTCCTCAGCAGCTGCAGAGGAGGCCTAGGCTGTTGGCTTTGGTGAAATGCCAAGCTTTCCCATGGATAACCTGCAGGGAGATTCACCTGTCCTTGGACCTGAGACTGCCATGCTGACTCTCTCTTATGGAGCTACAGTAGTTTTGCTAGGTTGTAAGTCTTTAATTTCGGGTCTTGGACATCCTCAGGAAGGATGCACAAGCACAAATACAGGCTGGGCATTGAATGGATTGAGAGCAGCCCTGAGGAGAAGGACTTGGGAGTGATGGTTGATGAGAAGCTCAACATGAGCCAGCAATGTGCGCTCGCAGCCCAGAAAGCCAACCGCATCCTGGGCTGCATCAAAAGAAGCATGGCCAGCAGGTCAAGGGAGGTGATTCTCCTCCTCTACTCCACTCTCATGAGACCCCACCTGGACCACTGTGTCCAGCTCTGGGGCCCCCAACATCATAAGGACATGGGCCTGTTGGAGCGGGTCCAGAGGAGGTCCACGAAGATGATCAGAGGGTTAGAGCACCTCTCCTATGAGGACAGGCTAAGGGAGCTGGTATTGTTCAGCCAGGGGAGAGGAAGACTCCAGGGAGACCTTAAAGCAGCCTTCCTGTATCTGAAGGGCACCTACAAGAAAGCTGGAGAGGGACTTTTTACAAGGGCATGTAGTGATAGGACGAGGGGTAATGGCTTCAAACTGGAAAAGGGTAGATTTAGATTAGATATTAGGAAGAAATTCTTTACTCTGAAGATGGTGAGACACTGGAACAGGTTGCCCAGAGAGGTTGTGGATGCACCATCCCTGGAGGTGTTCAAGGCCAGGTTGGATGAGACGTTGAGCAACCTGGCCTAGTGTCCCTGCCAGGGCGGGGGGCTTGGAACCACATGTTCTTTAAGGTCCCTTCCAACCTAAACCATTCTATGATTCTATGATATAAATTCTCAATGAGGTTTTTTTGTATGTTTGTGTACTGGTGTTTTAGTCTGCTGTCATCTGTGTTTCAGGTGGAAGAGTTTGTATGCAGGACATGTGCTGTCTATGTCAGTCATAGCTCTAGGCAGTTTTCTGCCTTCGGGCCCAGCTTATGTCCCTGCACCAGTTTCTAAACAGTTGCCTTATGCAACCGAAAGGGAGAGCGTGCCAAACCCTTTGGCATAGTCCCGCTGACAAAGTCCTTCTTTCCCGGGACTGAGACAGGCAGGGCTGGGCTACAATGGCCCATTCAGCCCCTTCGCTGCACGAGGCTTCGCAGCGATGCCTTCTGCATGAGAAGGAATGTCAAGAATGGCTTATCTCCTTGTGGATCCCAGCCCACCGTGCATTTTAGGGTGGACAGATGGAAGCCCCATTGGATCTAGCTGTGGAGGGAGTACAGATTAATTGCTGACTGTCACAGAATGGTACCAATTTCACTTGCCTGGGAAGCAGTGTGTGTTTCAAGGCACAGAAGAATAACATCTGCCTGATGCTATTACTTCTTTCATTCTTCTGACTGCAAGAGGAACAAAGAGGCACGGTACTGCATGGAAGTCTCTTTCCCCGCTGAGGAGAAAAAAGCACCTCATCCTGCAGGCATGTAATTTTGTTAGTCTGCTTTGCCAATTACCTGTTTTTAAAGCACTTTAAATTAGATTCCACTTAATTCTGTTTCACTTTCAGGTCATAATATTGTTTAGAAACATTATGGAAACACAGACACAATAAAAGTTCTCAGTGGTTAAAAAAAAAAAGAGGGTTGATGTTCCATCTTTGCTGATCACTGCTGACCCCTTGGCATGGCTTTAGAGGAAACCCAGCACATCTGCCCCAAGTACCTCTTAGCACCTCTGCCCCTTGTGCCCGCCTTGTGACTCCACCAGGTGGATGCAGTTGTCGGCACATTACGAGACCCACTTAGGTGGCAGCAAAGGAGACCTCTGAGTCATAGCTTGAAATGGTGATGAGACTTCAGTAAACATGAAGAGAAAGAGCATGTGAGGCAACAAGGGAGGTCTGTGCCTCTTGCTGCCATGGTGTTTGCTGGGCAGTGATAACAGCAGGTCTCAGCTGGGATCTGCCAGGGGAAGGTACATGTTGTCCCCACTCTCTCCAAGGGATAGCTGCCGATAGAGCAGTGATCGGCTACGTCTGGCAGATGGGGTCCTGGAGTGAGAGCAAAGCTGGTCTGCCATGCAGAATAGATATGAGGCACAGTGCTAGCAGCAAAGCAGAGAGAGAAAAGAGCCAGTTGTGTGAATTTCCCCGTCTCTGAGACCTCTCGGGTCAGCATCTATTGAAAACTGTGTTGCATATTATTCTGGCTCCCAGGCTCCTTTACTGACCGTCTCGAAGACATTGCTTTACAAGAGTAAAATAATACTTGCACTGTACAGGATGAAATTTGGAACTCTTAGTTCTTCAGACAAGCCCTAGTATTTTTTCAGAGGTTAGACAAAAGCTTGGGAGCATCTGTGTCTGTTTAAACTGATGGATGTGTGCAATTACTCCATTGAAACTTATCCCAATATAAATGCAGTTATACTAACATAGAACTGGTAAACCAGAATCAGGTCCCAAATAATTGTCTGAGTCTTGACATTGTTACATACAGGTGTGAGCCATGCCAGTTTATTTTTACCATTATCTAATGCAATAAAGTATTTCTTTGAATTTTTTCTCCTTGTAGAGGCATGTAATGTGCTTTAGTGAAGTTAATCATGTGCAGCCTCAGGTGACTACTGCTTGTATTTCTAGTTTATTTTCTAGCCTTCTTTTCATTCTCCCTTATTAATAGATGTGCTGAGGTTTCAGAGGAAGCTTAACTTTCTAGAAGCCATTTCTCTTCAACTAGCTGTGACACATGCCTGCCTGATGGATGTATGGTACTCACTTTCTCTGCAGACGAGTATCTGATTTCATTGGGAGTCCTCGCTGACTCTAATATTGCTGAGACAGCTGCTCATCTTTCTTTTTTTTTTTTATGGCGAGGAAGCACCATGTACTCACTCTAATTACAAATCCTGTGATCTGGCCATTCTTCAGCTTTTGCTGCCTGCCTGTAACTCTCCCTATTGAGGTTTTAAAGATGATCTGCGTGCGGAACACCTGATCCCCCCAAAATATTCCATTTCATTTATGGCTTAGTTCTGCACTGATCCCACTTTGGGGTCTTTACTGGGGGCAGAGAGGTAAGAAAGGAAAAGGTTGTTTGTTTATTTCTATTTTTATTCTAGGGAAAGGGGACTGAGAAAGCCAAACTACCTCCCTGGCCACCATTTTGTGTGTGAGGATGCAATACCCGATGTACACTCTGTGGCTGGTCCTAACAGCTTTGCAGAGCCTCCTCATTTTTGATGGCAGGAGGAGTTCAGTGGTTTTGATTCACTGGGTCTGAGTTCAATAGCTGCTGGTGCCTGTGGCGCACAATGACTGCTGTAAATGGTGCCCATAGGCACCACGTTAAGGGCAAACACATGGAGAAAATTAGTGCCTTTTCTAAGCAGTTACCGTTTGATGACTACCTTAATTAAAATTCTTAGCTTCAACAAATCAGTGGCAAATACCACTGGGAAGTCCATCCCAGCTAGATTTAGATTATTAATACAGTTATAAAGATTGATACAGGGCTGCAGAGAAGCTCCACTGAGCCAGGGAATGTGTTCAACCAGCAGTCTCCTGTGTTGTGGGGCTGGATGTACTAGCCTACGTAACCGCACAGGGCACCTGCCTCCTTAGCTGAACCTTTGCCAGACCTTGAACTGATGTTATAAAATATTTGAGCTTCAAGAAGTATTGTCTTTGTGAGTTACCACGTTCTAATCAACATATTTCTCTAAGTGATGGCTCACAGGGTCTGTGCAAATTTCCTGCTGATTCTGATTAGTGTACATGAAAATACGCACGTGCATTCTCTTCAAATACAAAATCTGCCTTGTTGCATCGACATGGGCATTCCTACCTCTTTGCCTCCTCTATCTTTGTCTCTCAGTGACTCTTTAAGCAGGCCAGCCTGCAAAAGCAGAGCATGCATCACTGGAGAAGGATGATCAGATTTTTACTCAGTCTGTAAGCACGTGGAAGGTGTTGGTGTGGAATGAACATATCTTTTAAGTTATACCTTTAGTATATGATTTCTCTGTAACTCAGGGATTTTTCTATAAGTCAGCAAAGGTCTTGTCAAGTCAGTTTATACGGTCTGTATTCACTGATATGGTTTTGACCAATATGGTTTGTTTTCACCTTACAAGATGATGGCATTTCTTACAATACCTTTGAGCCACATGGAAGCCAAAGACCTTGATAAACAGGATCCTCTTCCATGCTCTTGTCTTCATCCCTATGAAATTTGAAGTCATTTCTTTGTTGAAACAGGTATGTAGCAGGGACTATTCAGAAGTTCTTTGATTGGCCTTCTGCATAGATGTTTACTTACAGCCCAACACAATGTGAACTTGGGGGTATTGTGCTGATCTGTCCTCTGACTATTATTTCCATAAGTGGTTATTTTCCAGGAGATAGTGCTGACTGCCCACCTGAGGATGTGCAGTAAAGGAGAGTCCAAAGAAAAGTTCCACTTAATTAGCTGAGAGCATCCCTGTTTTTCTTTTTAAAGTTGCATTATTTACCACAGAGCCTAAATTGATATTATTTTTTAAATCTCAGTCATGTGGCTGAACAGCTTGAAAGATGCATTAAAAAAATAACAAAAAAATGGGGTTTTCCCCCTTCATTTTGGATCACCTCCAGGCCCTCTAAATTAGATTCTGGCTGCTGCCATTTCACACCCTTTGTCCTCTGTTGCTGTTCAGTCCTGGCAAAATCCTATTCCTTTCTAACTAATAAAAGCTTCTAATACATATATATCTGGGAAAGTTACTGTTTGATCCAGAAGATTCCAAAATTATGCTATTTGTCTAAGACTTGAAAACAGCCTTGTGCAGATGCTATACTCTTTGGCCCCTATCTGTTAAGCATGCATGGCACCCAGAGACATACACTTCTAGTTACCCTCTTAAATAGTCTTATTAAATAAGACTGTGTAATATAGATTAATGAGCAAAAATCAAATGACTGAGTGAAATCCTCATCTCACTGAGGTCTACAGCAAGACTCCTTCTACAGAATAGCAAAACTGCTTTATTTATTTTAGACCTGGATCTTTATTTTGCCACTTTTGAGTTACAGGGAAGCTTTTTACATTGATATCACTGTATCAAAAGCAAACACTGTGTCAAGAAAAGTGATGTCTCTAAATGGTGGGTGACATGATTACTATTTCTACCTCATTATGTGAAGTTCATTTTGAGTTTGCAAAGCGTTCCACAAGTCTCAGTTAAATCACACCATAAGGGAAATATCGATGTAGACATTTTAAATGTGCATGTGCTTCCACAGTGAGCATAACAGTTCATCCAGAAAACTACAGAGATGCACACAGAAGGGTCCTCTAAGACTAGAATAAATGAGGGCTGTAAACTGGCATATATTAATTTTCCCCATTATTGTTTTTAACGTCTTTCAATCCGAACTTAGAAGCACTACAAAAATCCACAAAGTTTTCATCTGCACTTTGCTGCTCTGGTAGCGTAACAAGCACCACAAAAGGGGAGTGTTTGAGAATACTCCCAGATGTTCGGCTTGCTAAAGCACTGCACATGTGCCGGCTGTATTTGGTATTTTTAGATTTCTCTGAGATCCAAAACACTATCAAACCCCAACAGCTTTTTTGCTCTGAATCTTCAATCCATGCTGTGTGGCACTCGTTCGTATTGCATGATGCCAAAGCAGGGGCTGAATAATCCGATACCCTGGCACTTTGATACATTTTCTGAAACTACAGAAAAAAAAATTTGGGCTTAGGAATGCATTCTTTAGCTCCACTGGTAAAATCCTTAGCCAGTAATATTCTCCTTAATCTGTTATGGCATTAAAAAGAAGAAAAAAACCCCTCTTAACCACATTCTTCTTCCTTGTAAGCCACATACAAATTTTTCTACTCCTCCTGCCCTGATTCCCCAACACTCCCCCCACACCACCCACTCTGTCTCCTGTCATATAAGATATAAAAAAATTATAGTGTTTCTCCTGGGCACCACGAGGTTGAACTAGAAAGCCTGTCTACAGCACATTCAAAGATGACGCCAGTTTCCTATTTAGAGCAGGTTCTGAATTTCAGCAGATACCGCTGTTTCTCAAATCTGACTAATGCAGTAATATAAACTGTTCAAGACTCTGCATCTCCTTTCGTATTAATCTCTCCCATGCTCTCATCCTGCCCCTTCCTCCCTCCCAGGACTTCTCCATCAGGCTTTTCTTTTTGTCTGACAGCGGCACAACATCTAACCATCGTCTCCTTCCACCTCCGCAGCTTGTCTCCGCTATTAAGCACATGGCAATGCTTGTTTCCTACGCTGCTTGCTGCGAGCATTAAATGGCTGACTGGATCACCTTGCTATATCGCTAGGGAACACACAGTGCCTCCCAGAGAACAGTTGCAGCTTCAGGGAGCCTGCAGTAACGTAGTCGAGAAGCAAACCGAGGACTGGGAGCTTTAGCAAGGAGAGGTGCCTCCCCACCACACAGGCCCCTCTCGGCCAGCATGGGAGGTGTTTTCTCTGCTATTTCCAGCTTTGGTGTGAGGAATCTCCCGAGTTATTTTTATGAGAGGTTTTTTTTTTTTTTTTTTTAAAGCTCTGCGTGTCCCTCCTGTACACCCTGTGCTGGCTGCCCAAGAGCTGTCGAGTGACGGACAGAAGAGGGGACAGTGGCCAGGGCGGTGGCGTGAGCCAGCAGGACATGTGACCCACATGGAGTCTGTGTCACCAAGCGAAGCATGCCTTGGCAGGCCTGCCTGGTCACCGGCCCCGCGCTGGCTCAAACCACTTCTTGGTAAAAGGTTCCTTTCTGGGAAAGGTTTCTTAAGATCCAGGTTATCCGGGTGTTGCACTTTGATACCTTGTCAAATTGCTGCTGCCGTGACGGCAAGTGCTATTTGCAAGGCAGATATTCACGTACTTTTCAATGTCTCAGTTAAATGCCGATGAGTGGTTCTTCTGTCCACGCACCGAGACTGGGCAATGCGGCAGATGTAGCGTGTCTCATTGCATCAGAGTTTATGAGTTGGAATGGCTTTAATGGAAAATGTCTAGTACAATGGAGAACCTTAGTCCCCAAAAGAGAGCAATAGGGTCATAAAATCATAGAAAAATTTACATTAGAAGGAACCTTTGGAGGTGTCTAGTCCAACCTCCTACTCAGACCAGGGCTAGCTTCAGTCAGAGCAGGCTGCTCTGGGCTTCATCCAGTCAAGTTCTGAAAAACTCCAAAGGCAGAGATTACACAGCCTCTCCGGATGCATTTTCTCAAAATCAGTGTGCAATTTTTAAATATATCTCAGGTCCTCAGGTAAGAGTAGGATATACTTTGCTCCTCTGCTTGGAGAATCATGTGGTGCCTCGGCTGCAAGCGTTCAGGCCAGAAGTTACTCCTGCGACTACAGCAAATGTACGTGGCTAAATTCCAGAGGGTTTTCCTGGAGCTTTTAGCACCAAGGTCAGAGGATTATAAAGCCACCAGTTACGAGTACAGTGTGAAAATATGCCCACGTAACAGAATCTGGCCTAGCTCTACCTCTTGGATGCCCACCAGCCTGCTGTGCAAGGATCCAGCCATTGAATCTATCACTTGAATTTTTATAGAGTATGGACAGAGTCCAGGCAAATGCCCCTGTTTGTTTCCTCTACCTATTCCCTACCACCTGCTTTTGAGACCTCACGGTTTGACTCCTCAGCCTAGGTCCAGTGCTGACTCTTCTCTCTTTTCTTGTATCTGTATTTCCACTGTAAAATTTAACATTCAATTTCCATCTAATTTTTCAAGAGTTAGGCACTTGTTAGTGGAAAATACATACATGTAGGTGCATAGAGCCTTTGTGTAGAGCTTCTAAACATAACGAAGTCAATTACTTAACAGAAAATTGCAGAAGAACATACTAGTTCTTGCTGACTTAAAAACCATGGTGAGCTCTGCCTTTCCTTGGGAACTGGTCAGAGAGTTCAAGCATCAGGAAGACGGGGACCTCCCATTGCCCCAAGGGGCTCCCACACAGGCCTCCTGATCAGGAACTGCTGAACCAAGCCTTGAACTGAGAGCTCAAGTTGGAGCCTATCAAAAAATTCATAACAAATTCTCCACCTTAAGGGTCTGGCTTGCAAAACTACCTGTTTCAAGTAGCAGTGGGAAGGCACAGCTACGTTACATTTTTAAGAAGAGATATTAATTTAGCAAAATTTAGCAAGTCTGTGAAGCATTTAGTAAGAAAGGGATGGGAGTGCCACTTTCATGCGGCAAATAAATGTTCAGCAGTGCTAGAGTGCAAATGGTTCACGCCCTGGTTTGGAAGTGAGATGTTTGTGCATCTGTAGAATTGTGAATGAACAAGCAAACGAAGAGACATCTCACCACCAGGGAGAGCAGAGCAGTGCTGACCAATGCCCCGGCCAGACCAGTGAAGGCAGAGCTCGCTGCCAAATGTGTGTTGTTACTCTAGTGAGAAGAGGCCAGATGCACTGTGCCTGGTGAATTTGCCAGCTGCAGTGTGTGCTGGGTATCAGGAGGTGTGGTGATGTTCCTTAGCCTGCGGTCCATTTCCTCACATGCAGAGGTCCACCATAAGACACAGAAACCAATCTCTTGCCTTTGTGTTCTTTAAATGTGAGTTAACATAAAGGGTCAATCATTTATATTCTTTGATCAGGCATTGGTACGTGGGGAAAGCTCCATGTTTTCAATGGGAGTAAGATGAGTAACCAGCTGGATCTGCTGTAGTCATTTGCTGTGTGGTTCCTAAGACAAAATTACTAAGGGTCTTATTTGGTGCAAAACATTTCAGTTGTCATTAATTATTTTATTTTTAATCAGAAAGGCAGAGCAGAGAAAGCCTTCAACCCCTCGTTACTCGCTAAATATGTAAAACAGTAGCAACACTGAACATGTGTTCTGATTTCACAGGTGACCTGTGACATCTGCAAACACAAATAATCAGAGCCAGACTTTGGGCTCCCTTTAAACTCAGCTTGGAGGTAATCAGCAGAACCCAGGGCATGATCCCTCTCAACCTAAGGTAAATGTCTATGCTTGGCCAGATGAATTGTCTGCTAAACTCCAGTTTCTGCGTGGACTCTGTCTCCACTGATGATAAAGGAGGAACACAGGAAGTCCACCTAGCAAGTGGACTTCGCAGACAATGTTAAGAGTCCTACTTCTAGTGTCAGAATATTCAAAATGACCTTGTCTCAGTAAGACTTCTGTAAATTAGGGCATTGTCCACTGTGGCAAACTGTGGAGTGCAGATCCATAAAAGAACCAGAAGAGAAGGGGTGTTTCCTCAGTAATTCTCCAGGTAAGAGTAACCACTGGAGGGAGAGAACATTGAACCCCATGATGGGATACTTTTGTCCTTCTTACCAAAACAATGATACAAAAAGTTAGAAATGAGAATTTGCAGAAATATTTTTTTAGATGAGCTTCATATATGCAGAATTGTTTTTTTATTTTTGTTGGAAAATATAACAGGAGCAGTGTCTTAGGAAGCTTTAAGAAAAGCACAAACAACTCTCAGTGTGGGGTTTTTTTCTTGGTAGGTGATCAATTTAAATGTCAAAGGAGACCAATTGGAAAATTCTTTAAAAAAAGTTAAATTGAACATATTAAAGTGGAACTTGTTCCCTTTATATATTCATGTGTTTTATATTCTGGCATAATTATTTTAAAACATGACTAAAATACAATGAGTTTGATTAAGATGGTTTTAATAAGGAGCACAGAAAATGTGTCTGTATGTAATAATAACAATGAGCCTCATATTTTACAGTTTAATTTGCTGGGTCAACATCTAATGCTTTTCCCATTAGCATTGGTGTGATTTGATGTGGAAAATAATCCCGTTTCCCAACAAACTTTAGGAGATAACAAATATTTAATGACACCCTACGTAGAAACAATAAATAAATTTGAGTCGCTCTTGGACTCCTGTGGAAAGAGGTTGTGAAAATTTTATAAGTTGGGAATTAATAAATTATAACCTGGCTGTTAAAATGTGAATCACTAAAGACTCTTGACACCCTTTTCCTTTCTCTAATTAGAATTTAAAAATAAATAAATGAACAAATAAACTTGTCATGTTTAGAGGCTAACTTACTTCTCTGCACAAGTTGTGAAAGTAAGAAAACGCGATCATATATAGTTTGCATATTTTCATTTACAAAGTAGAATTTCTGGAAAGGGCAGGAGTGAGATAAAGGACGGGCAAGATAAAACACAACCCGTTTATAAAAACATGTTGTAACATAGAAAACAATTAGCCACAAAAATTCCTGAAGCCTCCAGGTTCTTTACAGTGCTCTATATATTAAACAGTTGTAAGAACTGTCAATGCAATTTTCATTTAGTAAATCACAGTTACCTCAAAAGACTTCTATATGTGTCTTTATTCATGAACATTTTGCATTCAAATTCAGAATGAGCAGAAATAAACACCATAATAATGCTACAGGGACACCGATCAAAACAATGTATGTACTGAATAATCTGTGGAGCTCAGATATTTGTCTGGGAAAGATGGGAATTAACTAAGCGTCTGTCCATACACTGGCTCTGACAGCCCCCTGGTTCTTCATAACCTTTTCCTCTCTGCTGAGCTCTTCCTGTGCATATGTGGAAGGAGCAGTTGGTCCTTCTAGGGCCGTGAGGATTCAGGGATGAACAGAGGGAAAAGGAGTGAAAGCAGACCCTAATTCCTCAGAGCAAAATGAAAGTAGGCTTAAAATGTAACCGAGTCTGCATTCGTGTCTGGGATCCTCTGTCTGTCTTGTGAGTAACCTGGCTTTCTCTCTTGGCCTTGGAGAGTCTATGGGCAATGGGTAGCAGGCAGAGCCAGTGTTCTGGGCAGGCACGGAGAGGAACAGTGATGCTCATCGAAGTCTCAGTGCTCTCTACAGATGCTTCTGCCTGCTTGTTAACCTCCCTGAGATATCTTGGCATAGAGGATTTAACTCCCTGGACTTCTCCCTTCCTACAGCATCTCAGCAAGATGGTATGGGAATTCCGTGAAGGGCAATTCAAGTTCCCCACCTCGTAAGCATGCATCCATCTCAAGCATGGGGATCTTTTGTTCAGAACAGAGTATTTGCTCTTATTCATTAAAATGTTCCTGCTAAGTGAAAGTCCATAGTCTTGTCTGCTTGCTTCTACTTTCTTAGTGTTCACTGTATAGGGTGAGATAAGAAGAAATGTGCTAGTAGCTAATACTAAGGGATGATTGGGCAGGCCTTGTATCTTCCACCTAAAGTTATTTCTGTTATTTTTCATGATCTGGCTAATCTCATGGCCATTTTATTATCTCTTGTTCCTCTTCTCCTCAGTATTTATGACTCGTGATGTCATCATGCGTAAAATTGGTCAAGATTAGATTGGCTGCCTCTGCTGAGCTGGAATTAAGTTTAGTCTTTTGCTGATCCCATGTAGAGAAAACTATTGCATAATTCGATTGGGCTAATGACTCCTAATATTGGCTTTTGCTGAAGTATCTCTTTTATTCATCTCAGCAAGTATCTCCTTCTCCACATTTTGGCTATTCATCATACTTTAACTCCTGTTTCAGATTTCTACATTTACAAACCAAAATTCTCTTCTGTTTGGTAACGTTCATTCTCTGGTATTGTCTGTTAGCAGGTAGAGCCAGACAAAGCCCAGTCAGAATCGCAGTGTCAAAATTAGAGCACATCATTCTTTTACCTAAAGAATTATTGCAGATTTTGCAGTCTCATTTTTCAAACAGGTCTGATAATAATCTTGGAAGCCACCTGAAAACCAGGACTTTCCTGAAAAACAGATGTTACTGCCTGCACTCCTTTTAGTAGATGCTGTGTAGGTGCTACAGCTAGAGTTTTACTGCCCCTTTCATATAGTGCTCATTTGTTTCTGAAATGATTCTTTGTCTGAAGAACAGCTAATTGCCTCACTTCATTGCTGTGTCTTTTTCCTTCTCAACAGCATGACACCGAGTGCTCATGTGGGTGCATGCACAGGAGAGGTCCCCAGGAATTCCCCTCCAGGATGTCTGCTGTTCCCAGGCCCTGACCCTGCCATGGGCTCATAACAGCAGATTTACCCCTAGAATGGCTCTTCATGAGGCAAAGCACATCCAGGAACCAGGATGGAAGCTGTAGGCCATCCAGGTGTTCCCTTCACTGCCATGGTCTTCTGGGGTCAGCTGAGCATGGGTTGTGCTCATGGAAACCTGCTCTACAGCTGAGCAGAATCAGGCATTTGATTACACCATGCTGTGTCAGTTTCTTTGAATGTCACGGTACTTGAAATGGTGGGTGCAGGTCTTCTGGCATTAGTCTCCAGTCACCCTCCGCAAACGTGGTGTTGGGGGCTCAGCCCAGACTTGAAGAGTGCATCCTGTTCTGATCTTCCCTGGTCTGCTGTCTGTGTGGCAGTCCTTAGGTCAAGGACACCATCTATGGCCATGTCAGAAAAAGGGACAACTGAATGCAAATATCCAAACCTTCCCAAAGCATAAGGTGGTTTGATCTCATGTTTGATTCAGGTCCATCCTTTCTGGAGACACGCAATCTATTTTAGATACATATTTTTTTAATGTAACTAAAAGAGGAGGAAGTATTTTCTCATTAATTTATTCTGCTCCTGTTACTGTCTTATTATGGTTCTAGGGATTGCCTCTGATTTTGCTTATGAACTGCATCTGATTATTTTTCAGGTCTGGACAAGAGAAGTACTCTGTTGTATGTAATAGAAGCGTGGAAAAAAATTGAGAACCTGTCACGGCTGAACCAATTACCTAAATAGTGGTTGTTTCTTTTAGTCATATGTTTCATATATTTTTGAAACATACCAGAGCATTTTCTGCTCTTGCATGCATGAGTGCAAGCTTGGAGCAAGTGAGCTGAATTAACGTTATTTTCTTTAGAAAAACAGATTAGAGGCTTCAAAGACTTCTTAGTTGACTCAAAATGTTTTCATAGGAGAAGGTAAATGAAAAGAGATAGTTGCTTATTCTAACCAGATTGTAAATAGTTTAGGAACTTTGAGTCCATATTTGTTGCTATTACCAGAAAATGCAGAAATTCAGAAAAAGAAAATTAATGAAATTAAAACCTTAAAAATTCCAATATGAATTAATTTCACATTTGGGAAAAAAATTAGGCTTATTCTTGATTAACCTGCATTGATTCACTTGCCTTCTTGTTAAAAATGAAAGCATCACGTTAACTTTCACATTTGACTATAAAGCCCCTCTTTATTTATCTCCCTAGCAAAAATCTGGCTCCCAGCCAGCCACCCATTCTTGTAAGGGAACTGGGCATACTTCAGTTTCCCAGGACACATCTATCGGAAGGCTGGTAGAAAGCCATATTCCTCTGGCTCAGTTCTTGCCATTTTATCTGCCAGTAAATGTTTGCACACAATGACCTTTGAAATTCCCAGCCGCTAGCCACTTGTTTGGGAATGGGCACCATCAGCCTGGAAAGCCATTTACATTGGTGATCATTTTGACGTCACGGCATCTCACAAGGCAGGTCTAAGACTGAATGAGCCAGTAGTCTCCAGCTCATAGTTCACACATAGTTTACTATATTTGAGCCCCTTTACTGTGCTTGCGGTCCTAGCATCCACTTTTATAGATACACATCTCTTGAGGTCAGCAGGAAGTTTAAAGCATGTAATGGCTCTTAGCAGCTTAATTTCTCAGCATAAGCTGAAGGGAAGGTGAAGATAAAGACCACTGGAATGGTCTTTAGCATCCAAGAATCCCTATAGAGTTCTCTTTTGTCACCATATCCTTAGCTAGTGGGGTGATAAGCAGGGTTGATAGCGTAGGGAAGCTTTCATTTCTGATGTCTATGTCATTGTCTGTAATGGGTAAGTAGATGTGCTCCCAAAGTGCTAGCAGCTCTTTTCTTAAAACTCAATGATTGACAAAAATAAGAGAAAAAAACCTGGCATTTACTAGACTGATTTACGAAGTAACAGTGCTGACCAGAAAATAATTTTTTAAATATGATTTAAGCCTTATCAGTGTATTTCAATTCAAGCATTAATTTGCTTCTCACTAGAGTTTTGGTACCACCCTCTTTGCAAAGAGTAATTACAAAAATTCATTAGCGTGGATGGTAATCTCTTCTGCCATTTCAGTCAATGTTGTAAGGTAACATAGCCTGGAGCTTTGCACAGCTTGGCACTTATTATAAAAGAGGGTATTTCTAATAAGATTTACATTTATTAAGACTCGACTGTGGCTGCCCCAATCTTGATCTTGAAGTTAGAGAGAGAATTCTTACTGACTTGACATTGGATCTGACCCAAACAGCAGGACATCTTGAAATAAAAACCAGACCTTATAGCATCCCTTATTTTACTGGGTTAAGAAATGACATCAAAACAGCCTTTCTCACAACATTTTGTTCTTACTTGGATATATAATATACATTCTCACTCATTCACTCAAACACTTGGCATCAATGTTTTAAAATAAGTTACCTTAAAATAACCTCCATATAAAGCACAAATGATACAAGACACAAGTGAAGGCACTTGACTTAGGACAAGTATAGGCTTCTCAGCAAATTACTGTTTTCTTTTAGCAGCTGGCCAAGGCTCTGTAACTTTGAATCGCTAACATAGAAGTTTTCCCTGTTAAACATAACTGTATAGATAGAGCCAAAGTGAGTTACATTTGTGTCTATGTCACAACGTGCATTCGTTGCATTCCTCTCCCTGATCAAATAAAATTATCAGAGGAAGATTTGATCATATGAGGTATCCTTTATGCCATGGCCTCTTACCTCAATATGAAGAATGAATTTGAGGGCTGAATTGCTTTTAATGTACAGCCATTTGAGCTAAACCAGGATATCCCACCTAGTTAGAAAAGTATAGCTACTAGTAGACATTGTGGAAAGGAAGAGCTGCTAAGGTGTCCTCTGCCTTACCAAGGCCCTTCGTGTCGTCATTGGGTGTGTTCTTGATACCTTCATTGATGTCTTTTCCTTCCATGGAGCCACGGTTTTCATGATACCAACTGACAACCAACCAAATGTCTTAATAATGATTTGAGTTGAAAAGAAGTTACTTGGCAAAGCTTTTTTGGAGGATTTGTGTTTTTTAGTCAATAGACTACAGAAGGCTGCCCAGCATTCTTAAAACTAAAAGACTTTGCCTGCTGAATTTACTCATGTATTTACATATTTAGAGAAGATAGTATGTAAGGACAGCTGTGGACTCTTCATACCAAGTCATACTATTTCTCCTGATGATGTAAGTTGATTACAGCTGTGTGAAATGTTTCTTTCTTAGGGTTTTGTCTTATGAGAAATAGAAGCACCTAGTGTGTCATTTTCACTGCCCTTTATCTCTTTGAGAAAGATCATCAGGTAGTTTCAGGGAACCTTATTGTTCTTACAAAGTTGAAGTGAGCAGGCAAAATGACCGGTTCATCTGTATCATTTATTACTTTTTTGTTTTCCAGCATTTCCTC
Source organism: Burhinus oedicnemus (assembly GCA_008921705.1). Classification (NCBI taxonomy): domain Eukaryota; kingdom Metazoa; phylum Chordata; class Aves; order Charadriiformes; family Burhinidae; genus Burhinus; species Burhinus oedicnemus. The sequence goes on from VFFE01005033.1 coordinate 180,650, forward strand.
CCTTGTTCATTTTTTCCTGAATAATTTTAAACTTTTTCATCTCAGTTCATATGGGAACATTTCAATAGTGATTTTGATCATGTCTGTCTGGAGTGATTTTAGTTTTGGTTTGGTTTTTTTTAAGTTGCTTGTGCCAGAGATGCATGCAATATACAACATGTAGCATATCACAGTTTTCCGTGTGCAATAAAGGAAAAGAGCAATCAGTAGCTTCATTGCAGCTAAACACTGGATTTTATAGAAACACATATGTGTAAATAATTGTTTTAAGTATCACAAGTCTTTCTGTATGAAGGCCTATTTTTCACTCTTAGTAAAACAGCCAGACTGGTATCTGCTCATGAGCCAAGTCACACACTTTTTTTCCTATTGTGAACAAGAAAGAGCTTGCAAACAAAGATTTAATTCTTTAGCTGAATAAATAGTTTCTTGGCAGCAATTATAAGGGGTGCAAAATGCCTATTATGCTTTGATTATAATTATAATTCTCACTGAATCATCAATTCCTATAGCAAGGACTGGTATTTTTTAATAATAAAGAGCTGAATTTTTTAGCCTTGAACAGTTGTCCACCCTGGATTGCCTAAATGTATCAAATACACAGCTAACGGAAATGAGTGTTTTTCTGCATTGCCACTATTATTGTATCGTTTGGGGAAAGGAAATATGTCTATAAATGAGAAAGCTGCTTATAGTAAAGACATAATTCAATATATTTCAGTGTTAACTTTGTTTTCAAATTATCTAGGGATGACATCTTGGGATGTTTTTTGAAAAATTACCCATTTTAGAAAATCTGCTGCGTGATATGAGGATGGATAACTTTGGTTATGCAAGTAACTCCTTGATATCCAATTTATTAGTCGAATAAGTTGCATGCTACTCCTCCTATTGCCTGACTAGATGCAAATATCTCTTGGAATCAGAGCTGTCTGTACTAGAAATTCACTTTTTGCCTGGTTTAAAATGTACTGGTTTCAGTAACTGTTGCCAGTGACTGTCTTGAAAGAACATTCAAGGAAAATAACCATGACAGGAGCAATAAGCCAGCAAAGCTGTTATGACCAAACATGTGTAAACAACATTTTAAGGTATTCCCTCGGACCTTTTTTGGCCATCTCTCTACCTATTGTGCTCTTTCAGACCCAGTCACCCAACTGAATGCAAGTAAGATCAGTCTGGCAGATCTGGTCCATTCCTGTGGGCACAGCAGCTTTCAGTGACCCAAACACTTGGGCAAACTCATGAGGAAATGGTCAAGACTGATACCTGGCTATCATCGTGGCAAATATTAGTGGATGTCCTTTGAAGACAATGTTTCAAGTTGAGCAAGCTGGCATTTTTCAGCACAGTTCTCTCAACTAGCCCCATAGCTGCTGCATCTGAGATGCTGCAGTGCTGTCATGCCCTTACTGACAGCTTTTAGCAAATACTGACTTCTGAAACAGCTTGAAAAGTATTCAGGAAAGCTGGGGACCCCAGGAAATGCATTAATTCTTTGTCTCTCTTTCAAAACAAGATTGGATTGACATTAAAAACAACACCCTTCCTGGAGACACAGTGTTAGATAGGCTGTGGCCTCAAGCCATGACCATCATTGGCTATAGAGCAGAGAAGGAGCAGCACGTGTAGACCTGGAAGCTGTGTTATTAAAGGAATCTGATCAGCTGAGCCAATATGTCTCTTGGAGATTCAGAGCAGAACATAGAAGAATGCTCTGTGCCAAATCACTCATTACTTCACACCTACCCCATCTCACCAGACCTCTTTTAGGAAACAACAGCAACAGCACTGCTACTACCCTAACGTTTTTATACTTGGACAGAAAGTCCTTGCCCCAGTGCTTCTGGGAGCTAACAGGCGTTTTGCAACAAGTCTCAGGAGATGGAAGGACTCTTTGCATCTCCCCTCTCTCCATCCCCCCTCTCATGGATACATACATATGTATGCACAATCAGGTCTTTATTTAATGGGACTTGAATTTACAGCACATTAAAACAGTGTGTGGTTTGTACAGAAAATGATAATACGGATTTAATTAGTTTGATCTTGCTTTCTGTGCTAAAATTGAGTATGTTTAAATGATTATTGTGGCATTTCTTCTCTATTTGCTTTGTATGTATCATAAATAATAATACAATAAGTTTTCAAATGTATTTTCTGGTGGCTATGAAGCAAAATGGGAGTGCTCAGTGGAAGACTAACAATAACTTTATTGTTACAGTACATTTAATGCCAAACAAATCTGAAATCTAGATAACTTTACAAATTTTAATCCTTTTACCCATCCTGAAAATGCTGACACTTTTTGTATATGGCTGTTATTTAACAGTTCAGAAAAGCGCAAGACAACTAATTGGGACAGAAATCCATTTAACCTTACCTAGACAACCAAAAGTTAAGTGTGTAGTCTAGGCTACTTATGCCACCTCCTCTTAATCAAAAGCTAATCTAAATCACCATCCACCTCTGTGATCAGCTGTGCTCATCCAAAGGAAAGGGCAGGAACACACAGTCAGGATCAGAGAAATGTGGGATGGCTCTTTTTCAGGACAATATATTTTTGAATTAGGTTAAGCCAACTCTAGAAGTCTCACCTGGTTGTTATATCTAGAGAAGTTTCTTGTTTCATTTTCAGACGTGTTTTTTCTTTTTTCCCTTAAAAGTTCCTTGTATTTAACTCTGCAAATTAAGGCAAAAAAATATCAGGCAGGTGACCTGAGGAGCATGGCATTTATAAAAATAATATTCAATTCCCTATTTCTTTGCAGATATGAAGAAACAGATGTATTATCAACGTTATATTGCTCAACGTAACAGAGAGGATGTTGGTCAGCTGAGAAGATTTAAGTATACCCAATAGAATCAAACAGAAAGGAGACAAATTGAAAAAAGTAAACAAAAAGATGAGATACTCTGAGAAGACTTGAAATTAGCAGAGCTGAAACTAAATGAATCTCTTTGAACCAAAGAGCTTTCTGTCCTCAAAATTTGCTTCAGCATATCTCTGGTTCCACATTGTGACAATGGGGAATCTCAGTGACCTGTGTTGCACCTAAAGGATAAGCAATTCTGAAAAAGTATGCGTGGACTCATTAATACTCAGCAGCATGTTTTCTTTGTCTGGATAAAGCCAATCCAGGGCTACTGCAGGGCTACAAGGAAGGAAGAAAGGGTTATTGTTGGGGATCCCACTAAGGTTCAATTTGTCATTCTTAGGGAAGACATTGTACTGTCATAATAGACTGATTACTGCAAATCGAAGAACCTGATTAAAAATTCCCTAAAATTTTGGCACAAACTTTGACACAAAATAAAAATCCCAAAAACTACAGCAAAGACTGTTCAAAGATACCAGAGGAGAAATTACAGAAAGTGCAAGTTTAATAAAAAACCACAAAGGTAACCTAGAGATTTACTGTGATTTAAAACAGCAAGGGAGTTAGAATTCTTTTAGAAAATAGATATCTAATCTGAAAGAAATCTGTAGGAATGAGCTCAATGAAACATTAATAAAAATAGAACTGAGGAAGAATAAAGAACTGGATGCGCTAAACTGAAAGACATAAATACATACACAATTCATTCAGTTATATACAATACAAGGCATATGTCAGTGTTTACTTAAAATCATAGAATCATAGAATGGTTTAGGCTGGAAAGGATCTTAAAGATCATCTAGTTCCAACCCCCCTTGCCATGGGCAAGGACACCTCCCACTAGACCAGGTTGCTCAAAGCCTCATCCAGCCTGGCCTTGAACACTTCCAGGGATGGGGCCTCCACAGCTTCCCTGGGCAACCTGTTCCAGTGCCTCACCACCCTCAGAGTGAAAAATTTCTTCCTGAGATCTAATCTAAATCTACCCTCTTCTAGTTTGAAGCCATTACCCCTTGTCTTATCGCCACATGCCCTTGTAAAAAAGTCCCTGTGTAAAAAAGCACTGTATAGAGAAACTATGGGAAAAAAACCACTCTTATTTTCTTTACCTTCATGAAAATTTTTTGAGGCATGTATCAGACATATTTCATTCAGTTATTTGAGGAGACAGACTGCTGGGAGATTAAGGTAAATCTAAATTTAATAAAAGAATATTTTTGCAGGTCTTTTGCAGATCTGAAACCAGGAAATTTGAGTCTTGGCAAGTCAGAACAATAAACATAAACATTGTACTTCATCAGAAATTCACCATCTCCTAGTTAATCAAACCAGGTTGACAAAGCTGGTGTTCAGTTCACAGGACCCTCCATCAGGTGTTGATGTTCCTGCTACCTGCACTCTGGATGGAGCGCAGTGCTAGGGTCCTTAGCCAAGGGGTAGTGTCTCACAGCCCTGCCACAGTCCACAGCCCGAGTTCAGGATATCACCTGGCATCCATGAGCAGGCGTGTCTGGAACTATCATGGGGAACAGCCAATTCGCAGGTCGCTTTGGTGAGTAACTCTGCTCACAGGGGGGACTTTTCTTCTGGAGTCACTAATCTGTGGAAATGAACTGGTGAAAATTGGCTTTTGTAGCTGCTATCAAACAAAGGCTTTCCTTCAGCATCCCAGGGCCATCACCCAAGTCTCTGCATTTTTAGAGACTGTCCTTTTGTATTCATGGCAGGGGAGCAACCTCTGGGCAGTTTCCCAGCCAAGGGCTTGTTCTACAGAGTGGGACAAACAAGATAGGAAACCATATACTTGGAACAATGTGTCTAGATATGTCCAGGACTTTGATCTGCTCCCCATAGTCCTACACAAGATAAGTTTCCCAAGGGGCAAACTGTTGTGTCCTGTGACAGAGGGAAAAAAGCATTCATGTACTGGGATTGTAGGATTTGTTTTATGGGGATTTCTTAATCTTTTTTGTCTTTTTGTATCAGGACTATTAAGCCCCTAAAAGACATTTTCAAGACATTGTATGCAGACTAATGCAATGGCAGATTACAAATTTAGGTGCCCAATTAATACTGCCAGAGGCTTAGCCTCTAGAGGACTAACTAAATACAGCTCAGAACATGGGATTTTCATGCTGCGTATACATTTGATAAACTTTGTTACTCAGTATTCAGGTTAGTGTGGTATCCAGTGCAGTGTGGGAGAAACACTTCATATTGTATTGCAGATAAACACATGGAAATAAATTTATTCTCCTATTATTAAATTCATTTTTGGCTTAAAATCAAGACTTAGTTTGAAGTTTCTGTTCATTTGCTTAGGCACTGAATTCAGATGTCATTGATGAAGCTTTTCTTAACTTGCCTCTAATGCTGCTGGCAGCTCTCCCTTTATCTCTGTTTCTTTCCACCTCCTTGCCTGGACAACCATTTCTCCTTTGCTTCATGAGTCTCTGCTCTGTACCTTGCTCCTTTTTCCCTAGCACTTAGCTTTGAAGCTGCCTCCTCCCTGAGGGTGTTCATCTGATGTTCTTAACAAATAAAGTCCAGCATTCTGTGAAACTCACATGCCTTTGGGTTTCACCACAGACTCAGACCGTGGTCAAAGTTTTTCTTAGATTCATTAACCTTCTTAAAGGGACTTGGTCCTTTCATACAAACCCAAACCACTGCTTACTTTCATTATCAAAGACCACAGGAACCCAATGGCTTCATGACATTTTCTTAGAAAACAGTTTGGAGCAATAGTTTCTAAATTTAAGTAATCTACAAGCCTTGTAGGAAATTCTGGGGATGTGCATACATGCAAATCATATACAGAAAAACTTTCTGGCTACATATAATACTCTTACATTTGTCTTGTTTTAGCTGTAGGTCTTGTATTATCTATAGTATTGTACAAGTTTTAACTTACCTATAGCAATTTTGCTTAAAGCTATCTCTCCTACAGTACACGTGTTGTCACATGGTTTCATTTTATCTGCTGTGTGCATACATTTTGCCATTTTTAGTGTATTTTTCACAATCAGCTACTCCAGTAAGTACCGTATCATTTCTGTCTGACTCATTTACCATGCAGTCATTTCTGTTTCAGTTGGTTTTGCTCTTAGTAAAAAAAATTTTTATCAAAATAGTAAAGCTGAGCAAATAACTTACATCAAACACTTTATCTTCCTTCTCCTCCTGGGAAATCTATGACCAGATTGCACTTATTTGTCAATTATTAATTATTTATACTTTTCCAACACTAATTCATTTCTTACTATATGGATTAATTACAGATATCCTAAACAGAAATTAATTTCCTTCACTCTATAATTAGTCAGCAAGGTCAGGTCACTTTGTTTCAGATCCCTGGTCCATGGCACGCACCAGCATTCTTAGAAAAAGGAAAATACTAGTGCCAGTAAAGCAGACAGCCCTTGAATGTTTACAGAAAAACACACACCTGTGTCCTTCCAGGTAAATGGATTGTGTTTTGGTCAGCATTTTCACTCATGTTTATTTTGTCAGGTTGTGAGGATGCTAACAGTGCAGCAGGGAAGGGACGCCTTGTTTTGTACATCAGTGTAGTAGGCTATTTTGAGTATCTGCAAAGAGTCTGAGTGGCACAAAACTCAAGATCCAGCATCTCCTGAGTGCGTCTCAGATGTCCATCTGCCCTCAAAAAAGTGCAACAAAATAAAGGTCAAGCTATAGGTGCTTGTTCAGGCAAAACCAGGCTCAAAACAGGGCAGATCTTTTCTGCCTTCAGAAAAGATCAGTATCTGCCTCTGCTGTCCCTCAAGACCATCAGTGCCATTAGCTCATCTCAGTCTCCTCTACTGGCTTCCCAGGAGAAGGGTAGCAATGCCTCCTCAGTGGCTCTCCCGAAGGCAGCACACCAGGAAAACTGCCCCAGTCTACTTGCAAGGAAGTCAGAAAGCAGCCTGGACATTTGTAAACTCAGACAGATCTGCCAACTACAGACAGGAGTTTGGGGTGCCTCTCTAAAAGCACTATTCTGAATATCCCTTTGGTGGGGGACAGTCTGTCAATCACAGATGAAGTACTAGGCTTCGCTCATCTTCCTGTTTTCATGAAGACCAAGTGAGCTGTATCTTCTGAAGAGAAACATTGTCTGTGTACATACTGTGAGAGGCAGTTTATTTAGTTTTAAGATAGTTGTTTAAAAGGAAAAAAACCTGGTCATAGCACAAACACCTACAAGGTGCTGGAGCTTATCTTGCAAGTGGCTGAATCTCTATTTGTCTGAAATCTGCAGACAAATATGTAACAAACACAACAACTTTAAAGGTGTTTAACAGCACCGAGCTTTTCAGAACTGAACTTCTTCACCCAGGCCCATTCTCTGGGCCTGGTATCCTATTGACTCACTCTTCAGGCAGCAGTCCCCTTTCTTAGGTGTTACGGTGACACTAGACCTGTAGTTGGCACAGAAACAATTTGAAAACTCATCACAGGGAACTCTTCTGCATCTCAGAGTGGATTTGCACTACTCAGTTAATGAGCTAGTAATATTTCAAAGCCTAGGGAGAAAAGAGGGTGAAGGCAGAACTGTAGCCTTTGTCAATCACAGGTGCAGGAACCAACATCACTTCCATCTTTAAAACTGGGCTTCTTTCATTACTTCGGTTAGCCTTGAAAAAAATGTGGTTCTTCAACACTCACCTTCAGCTTCCATGGCTTTAAGGCCTGGAGGTGGCCAGGCATTGGGCAGGTTCATGCTGGGATGGGTCTTCATTGACAAGGGTCCTTATTTTATAGTTGCCATCTCTTAAGAGGGTAGCACATGATTCTGCCACCAATGTCTTAAGTGGACAGTCATAGTCGTCATAACATAAAAATGATGTCTCTGGCACAGCTGTGCTTTGTATTAGCACCCCTGTTGTCTGTGGTAGTGAATCTGAATGGGTATTTCTATTGAGCTGTTGCATGGGCTTGGCTCACTGCAGTTGGCAAAACTGTAAGAGAAATCAGTGCATCTAGGTCTGTGATCTGCATCTAGAACTAGTTTCTACTTCAGGTCCCATCCCAGCATACAGCAGACAGGAGGAAATCATATTATCTACTTCATAATTTATTCTAGGAAAATGTTTTGAGTGCAAATAATCAGCGAGAGATTTGTCTTCCTTATTCAGCAGTTACGTATTCTCTGTTCTCTGCAGAACATGGTAATATTGTGGGGTGATTTCCTCACTGTCAGCTTATAAAAATACCATGCTAATTTGTTGTAGTTGGAGTGGCTCTGCCGGGAACCCTTCCAAAGCAGTCAAATACCTACATGGACTGACTTGGCCGCCTGGCTTACTACATGCACTCTAAAAATGGCAGGGTGAGACGTATTAGAACATACCAGCCTAGTCACCATCTCCCTGCTCTTGTACTCTTCATAGTAAAATCAATGCACATTGTGCTCTCAGGCTGGGGCTATTTTTAGGTGTTATTTTTCCACTTGGTCTGCAGCTGTTTTCAGTCACAAGCTTCTTTAACTAAAACAAATACACAGTCCTTGGCAAAGAAGAGGTTGTAAAGAGGACAGAAGTGTGCACATGAGTCTTGTGCCTGCCTCACGCAGTTTCACGTAGTGAGGGTCAGAGGGGAGCAAAGAGCACCCTGGTGTCCCGGGAGGCCAGGGTCAACACTCACCATCGTGATTAGCCCTACCTTCAGCCCTCTTCCAGAATGACCGATGAAGGGCAGGCTTCTCAGGGCAGAAGAATGTGGGAGGAGGAGAGCTGGAAGGTTACCAGACTCAGCATTATCTGCAACGCCTCCCTGAGAGATACACACCGTCACAGTCGTTGCTGAGACTTTTGCTTTTAGTATGCATAAGCTCCTGCAGCAGAATATGTAGTCCCATCAGACCTTGTTGTCATTTCCTCCTTCCCTCTCCACCTTGGGGAATGGAGAGAATGGAAAGAATGGGAAGAGTTACCGCATGGGATGCCTCAGAAACAGTTGGTCTCTGAGCAGGAGCTCTGACTTTTGGAGCATTTCCTAAACTCTGCAAAGCATGAGGGCTGAGTTTCCCTTCAGTTACAGGAAGGGAACTCTGTCTTACTCTTTCTTTCCCACCACTCCCACTTGGCCTCAAGGCAGCAGTGGAAGTCCATAAGGCCAGAGCTGCAGCTCCCTCTCTTCAGTGTGGGGTTGGCTTGGTTGAACTTCCTGTTAACTTAAGAGCAAGAGAGAGCAGATTAATCCAGCTATGTCTTGTTTGGTAAACTGAGGTTAATGTTACATTAGGATACATTTGAAATCAAAAGGGCATTAACAGTAGCCAGCCAACTGCTTTTAGTGTTGTTTGTCGGGCTGAAGTGATGGAGAGAAGTGAAATGGAGTGATCAGATTGTCTGAAGCCACTCCCATCCATCACACTGGACATCTTCACTGTCTACTGTGTAAACAGGGAGGGCACTGAGAAGACATAGGTCTTGAGATGTTTCTTAAGCTTTAGTGCTACACACAAGCCATGAACACTGAGAGGCTGCACTCGCTTTCACAAATTTCTCATGTCATAAAATACCATGGTTGTTTTGGTGAATACAAGGAGATGGGCAGGCAATATCTTCATTTCTCCATCATCCCATTCAATTCGTCTGAGGAACCTCACTGAAATAGTGGGAATACTCTGGTGGATAGCATGTGCTATGCATGATAGCAGATGTTGGAGGGGTTGGCAGCTCAGATTATAAAAACCCTGTTGACCTCCTTAATCCAGCAGAAGGCACATGTCTGACATGGAATAAAGATCAGAGTGTCTTGCAGACATCACACTATTTAAAAAGCTTTAATCTGTGATACAGGCCCTTCACTGTGAGGCTGATGCAAGTAAAACAAATATAATTTTAGCTTTCCCTGTTTTCACTAAGAAGTGTACTTACTAGTGTCACTACATAAAAACTAGCTAGCTATGGTGGTAATTAAAAAAAGCTGCACTATGAGAGTCATTTATGCTTGTCTTTTGACTCACATTCCTGAAAAATCAGCTTTTGGTAGAGTTCACTGTTTTGTTGTTTAATATGGAAACTTTCTCACGCTGTTCTCACACTGTCCATTAGGAGAAGTGCTGCCATCCTCCATGTGGACTGTCGAAACCACAGGTATGAAGTGCCTTGTTGTGCCATACTATCAAGTTCTTCAATAGATTTTGTATGAAAAGCAAACAAAGACACTTCTTCATGAAATCAGAAGTGCCCAGATTATATTTCACGTGTGAGTTTCCTTGTTTTTATTAAAATTAAGTTTGCTCATTTGCCATTTTCAAGCTAGTTTGAAATGAGGATCACCTTGTATCCTAGGAAACACAGTGAGAATTTTATATGTGATCACATTTTTATCCATGTTGTGAAAAAAGCAGATGGTAATTAGGTGCATTATTCATAGGAAAGCTTGTTGAGCGCAGTGTCTGTATGGTTCCAGCTTCGATTAGAACTTGTTTGGAAGAACTACTTCATACCTTTCAATTGCCCCTCATTAAGTGTAATCATTACTCTTCTGTGGCCCCAGTGTGCTTTAATTTGTGCAAAACAGCATACACAATATTATTTAGAAAAAAACAGCAAATTTCTGGGGTCCCTTTCATTCTACTTGACATCAGTGTGACCTTTCTGTCCATCCGAATTCATTATTATTTATTGTAGCTGTGAATGTGCCTTGTAAGAGACCACTTGGCAGTGGGAGAGGTGCATCTCTCTTGGTTCAGGGACAGCAACTGAGCCACTGGAAGAGATCAATTTGCCCACATAGGTAGTGCAAAGGATGCTGATGGCACATTTAGAGGCTGGGCCAGTTTGCGTAAGAAGGGCAGGTGTCAGGATTCCTGTATCTCCAAGCCTTCCACCACAGACAGAGTGATGGAGCAGAAAAGGCACAGCCATACTGCAACATGTCTGCACTAGGATTTATGTTAGCCCAGCATTACCTACATATGTGCCTATTTAAGTGAGTCTTAAATCATGCCCAGCAGGGTGACTACAAGTTGCCAGTTAGCCACTTGGCTAACCAGGACCTTCTTCCTCCCCTCCAGGGAATGTTTATCTCCTGCTGTAGGAGTCCAAGTCAGGACAGCTTCTTGGGACCTGGAGAATCCAGGGCAGTAAAATCCTTTTGCAGAGTCTATAACAGTAACATCCTTCATTTCTGAGTCTGACTTTCTCACAAACTGGGCAGTCTCTTAAGTACTAGGACAAAAACTCTGTTATTCAAAGCTAGTGAAATGGCAGACACTAATACCTGTGCCTTTTACTAAGAGAGAGCCTCAGTGCCTCTTCAAACAACATATTTGCTGCTCACTTTGCAGCAGGATGCATTCCAGCACAAACTTGAACCTAGGAAGTTCCATCTAAACATGAGGAGGAACTTTACTTTGAGGGTGGCAGAGCACTGGAACAGGCTGCCCAGAGAGGTGGTGGAGTCTCCAACTGGAGACATTCAAAAGCCGCCTGGACGCCATCCTGTGCAACCTGCTGTAGGTGAACCTGCTCTGGCAGGGGGGTTGGACTAGATGATCTCCAGAGGTCCCTTCCAACCCCTGTGATTCTGTGATTCTCAAAAAGCTAGCAGGCCTTTGAAGCAAATCAGGTTGACATAATCCCAGGAGATCATACTAAGGATGTCCAGATCTCTGTTGGTAGTTCTGCTAAAAGCTCACTGTAGTTCCCTCCTCTTGTGGCTTTTCAAATGCCACAAAATGTAGCCATGAACTTTTTGTCTCAACATTGAGAGTTGACTGTGTCCTGATCCCATATGAATGAGTTGATGCACCATCAGCTAACACAATACACCACATCACATCTCTTTGGCGATGCAGACGCTTCCCTGTCTCTTTCCAAAACATGAATTCAATATTCAGTTCTTGTTTCTCAAACTTCTTCAGTAAGCTATCCCCCTCAAAAACAAACAAAAAAAAATCAGGTGTTTCCACCTGTGTAGATTTACCACTCAGAAGGTAGAAATGTATACAAGAAAATACAGTGGGATGATCAATAGAGCTGAGTTATACCAGGGTGACTGGATGGGACACCCACTTCAAAGCCTGACTGCCATTTTAAAACATCCACCCTGAAGACTCCAGAGCAACCGCATGGCTACATATATTCTTACCAAAGTACAAGGTTCATCTGCAGCATAACATTTCCAGTGAGCCATACAGTCCTGACTAAGGAACTGAATGACTGGGAAGTAGGACCACCGCACACAAGCGTCCTTGTTTCTCACTGAAAAAAATCTTGTCAGCCTAGCCCAGTCTTGCACTTGGGCTTCCTCCAGAGACTTCTCTGTAAGAGAAACCCAAGAAGTCCTCACAGATGGCACTCAGACTTGGAGATCTCCATATGGAAAATATTTTTGGAAAGACAAATAACTGTAACTGGGTCAGACAAGGAGATTTTTTTTTCATGCTGCCCCTGAAAATAAAGAGGGATAAGGCTATTGTTTGTCTGCTTATGCTACACAGAGTCTTCTGCACCCTTCCACAGCATGCTAAAGTGGGCAAATAAGGATATTCAAGTGCATATTAACACTTGTATCATACAAGAAAGTGTGTGTGCACGTGTTTAAAAGACAGACTATTTAATCTTATCAGTACTGTAGCTGTCCGTTTTATTTATTTTGTTGTTAGGATATTAGCAGCTTCTACTATGTCATCTGTATTTGCTTCTGAAGAAATGAATTTCAGCATTTTCCTTACTGACAAACTAATGCTTTTAACATCTTCTCTCTCCTTTGCAGCAGACAATACACTTAGTGTCAGCTGCGTCCTGCAGAAATAGCTTGCTCTGAAGTAATCATCAATGTACAGTTGCGAGGGTCCAAATAAATCTGGTAGAACGTATACTTGACTAAACAATGCATCATCACACTTGAGATTTTTTTTTCACATTTGAAATGTTTGCCAAGTCCCTGACTGATACAGTAGATAAGATGCTCCTTAAAGATTCAACATAGCCATCTTCAACACTCGTCTCCCAGAAGCAAGGCAACACAAACCTCCCATAAAATCAAAATAATTCAAATTCTGTGCTTTGCAAATCGTAAAATCCAAGAAAAATTTTCTTTTGCTGTTCTTCACTTAGAATTCCTTGTGCCTCAAGTAGGCCTACCATTTAAAGTCTCACCATGATTTCCAGTATAGATATTTATCATTCATTTTCAGGCTTCTGCCATCAGAAAAGTTGTTCTCCTCTCTAATAACTCAGCTCAGGAATGACCTTAAGGCTTGTGACAAGATTTTTTTTGGCTCACCTTCTGGTGCCTCTGGTAATGAGATATCTGCATTGCAGGGACCTATCAGACAGCTAAAGGCATACATCTCTAAGTACAACATTTCTGTCAGTGTTGTCAATCCCATTTCACGTGAGACCCCAGATGAACCACAGGAAGGCTGAGTTCATGGTGTTCTTCCTCCTATGGCTTCCACCTACACAGTAGCTCTGAGTTCCAGGCTCAGCAGAAACACAAGGGAAATAAATGGGTTTCCTTCCTTCCTTCCTTCCTTCCTTCCTTCCTTCCTTCCTTTTCCTTCCTTCCTTCCTTCCTCTAGCACCATTTCTCCAATCTCTCCAGCCTCTCCAGGTGGTGGTTCTAGCCAGTGTCACATACTGACACTTCACACCAAAGCAGGACACTGCCCTCGACTAGCCTCCATTACGACAGAGGTCACTGATGACCAAATGCACGTCTGGGCTAAAATATTACATTCCCCTTAATCAGGCAGCCAAGCCTGGTTTAGGTGTGTGTTTTCTCAAGCATTTAGTGATGCTAAGTCCACCTCTTCCCCAGTTGCCAACAAAACACAAAGTATAAATGGCCCATATTTGTGGATGGACCTGTCCTCTTTCACAGCCACTGGCTTGCTGTCGTTATGGAGAGCCTTGATAAAAGAAGTCTATAAACTGTGTGAAGGAGAGAACAGCATCCTGTGAACAGGTCTCCTGTCCCGAGGGAGCAGTCTGGTGTAGCTGTTGGCCAAAGGCCATGCCTCATGACACAGCTCTGCTTCTCAATCACATGCTCTCATTTAAGAAAAATCAATTTCTGAGCCCATCTTGCTGCAAAGAAACAAAACCCCCCAATCTACAACGGATTTTAGTCATAGTGATGCTACCTAAATTAGACAAGGACCTGAAACAGTGGGCCTGGTGAGTGCATAGGCTGCCATTAATTTGTCCCAGTATCAGTATTCATATCTAAGACCTCAGTTGTCTGTCTCAGTACCAGACCTTTTAGCATCCTATTAATGGCCTTTTCCTAGAAAAAAAAGTGTTAGCCATCCCAATCATCCCATGCTCCACCCACCTAGCTACCAAATCCTCTAGACCTCCTAACTGCTTTTCCAGAACAGGCATGTGTCCCTGCTATAAGCTTTATCAGCCGAGTTGAAAATATGAAGTGAAGCAAAACAGATGGAATTTCATAACCAATTCAATACTACAGAGGGAGCCGTAATGTGTAGCCTCCTCATTTTCAAACTGAAGTCAGTCATCTTGTTAAGCCTCCTTGAAGCTGTAACAGAGTCCCCTATATTCTATTCTGCAGCCCCAAAGCTCGAGGGGATACTGCACATTGGGAGCATGTCGAGATCCGGCTGCAGGACTGAGTAAGACCTTGCTCCAAAGAACTGTAATCAGTGGCTGCACCTTCCCTTGATCTAAATGCTCAACGTGTCTTCTCTGTAGTGAGTCTGTGGTTCTTTTGGTATCACTGAACCACCACGGTCTGATTCATCGCTTCACAGCTCGATGAAAAAAATGGAGTAACTATTAAAGAAGATCTTTAAACAGGTAGAAGATGTTGGGTTTGTGGCCAAAAAGTAGCATGGGCTTGTAAAAGATAAATCCGTGCCAGATACGGGTGGGGAAATTCTATGGCAGAAGGGAACAATTAATGGGAAGAGGGACTCCCTTGGTCCAGGCTTTCACTCCTTTCATAGCTGACCTTGTGGAAATCAAAGTTTATAGTCCTCTTAAGTGAGAGGAGGACCTGGCCCAAGTGAATTACAAGACAGTAAGATCAGCACATATGAAGTGAAAATTGGGCTTAATATATCAAGGGCCTGGGGATTTTTTACTAAAGCGTCTGATACCTGGGTCTCACAAAAACTTACCCGCTGAATTAATTCAAATGAGCTTGTGAAGATTTGTCACGTGGATATAAATGCGGTGATGACGCAGGGAATCACCCTGTAAGAAGCTGCACAGACCATCACTTTGGACATCATTGTCAGTAAATTGGAGGCGGCTCTAAAAGAAAGCTTGATCCTGCAGAGTGAACTCCCAGCGTGGAGCACACTGCCTGAGGAGACCCACAGGCACCACCAGCATGGTCCACTCAAATGAGAAGGTGAGACCTGCAGCACCGCCAGATACTGAACGGGTGGGAAAAACTATTGTCCCAGCACAGGACTGAAGTATGTTGCATTGGCAGTTGTCTCACTGAGGACATAAAAAGTAACTAACTACTGCAGATAAGTGGAAAAGTTGAAAAGTGAGCTAGGAGGGTCTTTCGAGAGGGGTATGTTCCTTGCTGAGGAGCTGATCCTTGGCTTTGCTCACACGCTCCACCTGAAGGCAGCGTGCAGCACAGGGGAAAGAAAAGAGGAGGGGCAATGAAAGATGGTGAGGTTGGGGAGGGATGGACTAACACCGCTCCTTTCTGAGCTGCACAAGCTTCCTGTGCCCGTATGCGTGTATTTGTAAGAGAGACGCAGAGAGAAAACAACTCACTGCTTGTTGTGAAAGGTTACAGGAGTAAAAAGAAACATAGAGGTAATGTAAGAAATATGTTTCTAGTTAGTACTGGTACAGCAGTCAACTGAACGTGTGTCAATTCCCTTTCTTCCTCTCTTCCCTCAATATATATATATTTAGATGTGAGCAGAGACATTGTTAATCTCAGATCCCAAATGCCACTTTGGTAACTGCCAAGATTTGGGAGGGGGTGGGGGGGACTGCTGTAGTAGCAATAATGTGACGTTATGTTTTCTGTCCTGATGGACGATTGTATGTGAAGTGCTCCTGTCTCCAATGCGCACAATATTTCAAACTTTCCTGCCAAAAATAAAAATGGAAAAAATCAAGAAAGCCTTGAGGCAACAATAACTTATTTGACATCAAGTTACATGGGTTTTACATGTTTATTTCCTCAAATATTCAATTAAAAGCTTACTTACTGTGGCAGATGTCATATCACATGGTGCATATGCTCCCTCTCCAATACAGAGCAGCTTTTTAGAAATGACTGCCAAAATGTTGTAAGAACTTTTATAATGGTTTCAGGATGAAGCATAAAATGTAGTAAGGCACACATTTTTTGTGTGTGTTTTATTGATCATTTGGTACTGTTTGGGGGTGGGGGTTTTTTGATTGTTTGGGGGTGGAAGGAGGAATTGTTTCCATGCAAAGAGGAAGAGAAGGAAATTGTTGGAGTTTTGGAAACCAGGCATGGAGGCTTTGCTGTGAAAAGATGGGTGGAATGATCTGAGTGAGACAGGTTTCTTTTGATCTGCTCTTGTTTCCACGTGTGAAACGCAAAAAGATGTTTAACTATTATTAAGAAATACTTCAGTAAATTCACTTCCACTGAAAGCATTTTACTTTTCTGAAAAAGATCTCTGAAAATTCTATTGCTGGCCATTTAGTTAGCTATTATGTGGGTAAAACCAGGCTGTTTTCCAAAATCCTTGTCTGATTTCCATTCATAAATTAGTGCATGTGTTAACCAAACTTACATTAAATATTAAATAGATGTAATGTATCTACATCTGTCCAAATCGGGTATAGCCACCTGATATACCTCACAGTGTAAGGCAGTCATTAGTGACTTTCACGAAAAAAGATGTGTTCTGGTTGACAGAGTCCTTCCATACTAGCTATGCTGCATGCTTTGCCATAGTATTTAGTCAAGCCCTGGTCCAATGACGCTGGACTACCTACATAAGGGTCTAATCAGCTATGATGATCTCCATGCCCTTCTTTTGACTGGCACTAGTAAAACAGCTCTGAGAAAACTCCAAAGCATCCTGAGAAAAGAGCTGTGAAAAAGAAGGCTGAAGGCAACAACACTTGTATTTGTTTGTGCCCACTGAAGCCTTGTATAATCCCAAGGAATAGGATCCCTGGAAAGATATTACTGTCTTGTTCAGCAGAGGAGCGTCAGACCTAGGAAAGAGGGTGAGTTTTTACAACATGACCGTAACACACGCCAGCTGACATGTTACACACAGGACAAGAGTGAGGCAGTAATATGGATCTGTCTTCGCTAGCGTCAGTGCCTGCTCCAATCTCTATAAACAACACATGTCAGCGCTGGATCAATATACTTAAAATGACAGAGCTTTATGGATTTTGAGGAGCTTTTAGGACAAAAAAAAAAGATAAAAATTCCAAAGTGTCTTCACTGCAGAGTAGATCCTGACTGTCACCTGAACATGGCACTTGGCTCTCTGTGGTTGCCCACAGAGAGTCTTTAACCCTAACTTCACAGCGCTTTCAACCCAGGACAGCTAGTGTTTAAATTAAGCTTTTATTTCATTTCAGCAGGGGCTTATGATCCACTTTCTTTGCCATAAGAAGACAGGCTAATCAAAGCCCATGGCTGGGACGCTCCCAAAACATTTCTCTCTCCTCTTCTGGAAAGGACTCCGAGCTGAAACTCCATGCTTGAGTGCTTTCTACAGAACTTCTACAGTATTCCAGCAGAGAAGCTATGCACAAAAAAAGACTAGGCAAACTCACTTGTTTAAGATGAACAAGATAAACTGTGTTAGGGGTTGCCCAACATCTAGTAGCACAACAGAGGTGAGGCTGCTGCAGCTCCATGTCCCTAGATCCAGCCAGTAGTGAGGCTGTGTATGTATTTCCAAGGGGCATGCACAGATACATACATACAACGTGCATATATATACACACCACTGGCCACACAGACCAATGTATGCAGGAAACACCCACACAAATAAAAACATCATGAGCAGCCTGATCCTGTTTCCCTCTCTGGGTGATCAAGATGAAAGTCCATTAGTGGAAAACATATAGATATATACAGATATACACAATATTAATCCCTCTTTAGATATCCAGTCTATCCACTAGCTGGCACCTAGATCCCTGGTCTCCTCAGCTACTGGTACCTGCACATAGAGGCGCCTGACGCCTGCAGCCCCACTCCAACCACAGGTACTCAAACCTCCTCTCTTTCAGATGCTCACACACACACATAGACACTACGTGTGCCCCAGCAAGTGGCCTTGGACACTCAGGCTATTCAACAGCTGGCCCCTGGGTCCCCCTGCCTCCCTGGTACTTCACGCACAGGCACACACACACAAGCATACAGGTTTCTCAGGTAGAAGGTCCAGACCTATGGTCTCTCCAGTGCCTGACTCTCAGACTCCCTGGTCTCTCCAACAGCTGGCTTGCAGCCCCTGGTCCCTCCAGCAGCCAGCTCCCAGTCCCTCTTGTCTCTCCAGTATCCATCCCACAGCATCCAGCCTCTCTGATACCTGACTGCCATGGTCGGAGAAGTGTACTGACTAGCAATCTACTCATGGCCAGTCCCTTCCAGGACATCAGACAGAGGAACACCACAAGGGGCACACAGCACTTGTAACTTGATTAAAACCAGATTAACCACTTAATCTGGACAAGTGCCAGCTTTTTCACTGACTGTTCTTTGGAGAGGATGTTCCTGGGATTCCACAACTTGGTATGCATTTTTCACTGGATGCCATAGGCAGGTATTGCAATGAAAATTACCTTGTAAAGTAAGGATATGTTTTGTAAAACACACAAGGTAGATTCATTCACCTTTAAGAGGAACTGGCTATACTAGGATGTGGAAAAAGTAAATAAAAGTTGCAAAACGGTGTGTCATGTAATTTCAAATGGTGGTACAAATTTCAGAAATGAACAGAAATTCTCATTTTCTTAGATACTGTAGTTTACAATTTGATTCACTCAGATCAGCTGGTAACATTCCATTAGGGACTATGATCAGGTGAATAAGGACCCTTGCACGTGGAGGAGTGATGTTCACTTTGTAGAACCCAGCCTACAAGACACGTTACTTATCCCAGGTCTGACACAGCAATGAAACAAACTAAACAAAGTATTTAAAGTTGAATGCCAATTTGAGTATAAGGAATCAGACTGGAATTAGAGCACAAACCTCACATTTTACATATATACCAATCCCAGTATTACTGATCGTTTTTTAATGCATTCCAAGCTTGCAACTACTATTCCTCGGAGACAATTGGTCCTTTGTCATTTTGATAGAGAAACATACAAAAGAGACATGGGAAGCCTTTTCTATCCGCCCACGTTTCCCCATTATTGTTGGACTGCTCCCTTCAGCAAGTTTTGAAATACATTTTCTGGTTCAGTTTCACACGAATCCAGCATTTCTAGTTCCATTATTGATTTTTACACCACTATCCAAGGTGCTTCAGGGTTTGGAATTTCTTCCATGACACTATGCTATTTTTTTTTTTTATTTTTCTCTTCCCACTTCTATCACTACAGTAGTTGTACAGAGTGTATTGCTCTAACCCACCGTTATTAAACCATACTCCGGTAGACTGGCTGGTGGTAGAAGTTGTTCCACACTGACCAGTGCCTTTAATTAAAAAGCTGATGAGATCAATGCCAGAAACCTCACAAGAAACTCTGAGTGCTGACAGCAGTTGCATTAGCACAGTAACTTTGAGGATTGCTCTTCTAAACTATCCATGTGCCTGGAATGCTGGGCTGGGATTCAAAACATGCATTTCTGCCAGACCTTGTGAGGGATAAGAAGGTTACACAGAATATGTCCCAGAAAAGTAAAGCCTTTGAAAGGGTGTTGTTTCACAGAAGCAGTTACCCAGAATTACTGCAAAATTCAACTTGCAGAGCAGAGCTGAGAAGATTATTCAGCCTGGAGAAGAGAAGGTTCCGAGGAGACCTTATTGTGGCCCTTCAGTACTTAATGGGGGCTTATAGCAAAGATGGGGACAAACTTTTTAGCAGGGCCTGTTGTGATAGGACAAGGGGTAATGGCTTTAAATTAAAAGAGGGCAGATTTAGACTAGATAGAAGGAAGAAATTTTTTACAACGAGGGTGGTGAGACACTGGGCCAGGTTGCCCAGAGAGGTGGTAGATGCCCCATCCCTGGAAACATTCAAGGTCAGGCTGGACGGGGCTCGGAGCAACCTGATCTAGTTGAAGATGTCCCCGCTCATTGCAGGGGGTTGGACTAGATGACCTTTAAAGGTCCCTTCCAACCCAAACTATTCTATGATCTTCTAGGAAAGAAAGTGCTGGAATTTAATTTCTTGCCCAAGACTGAAAAACAGGGCCTCTTTGAAAGACTTAATCTGACAGCAAAGCTTCCACAAAAATAAATGGTGGTTTAGTGTCTCTCTTGACAGCAAAAGGCATAGACCAAATATCAACACAGGTGTACTCTAAAATGTATGCTTCCAAGATTAGTTTGTTGAGGAACCAAGAGCAGCATCTGTAGCAACAGCAGTTTCCCCCTGGATCTTTCGGAAAAGAACCCTGCCTACATCTCCATTTCCTTTTATCAATTAACAGCTACTCCAGCCTCTGTCCAAAGACACATTCTGGCAAAGGAGAACAGGCATAAAGGTCCCTCTTGATCTTGAAATCTTCAGTCTTAGGGGAACACTGTAGTCCACACCTACTGTGCAGCTCAGTCTGGCCACAGAGTAAGAACTCCATTCCAGTCTCACACAGGAAAATTCCTGCCCAGCTGTAACTACAGGGTGAACTTAATGAATATGGAAAATAAATAAATAACGAAAATAAAGCTGAAACATTGGCTGGGTTTCTTGAGGCATCAGGAACCTGGGTACTGAGTCTTCTGTTATCACAGCATTTGTGGAAGCCAAAAGATAGTTTCCATCTTCTGTCCATACCCATATGGAAAAATGGGAGCTAGACATAAAAGTCACCATCAGAAATTGCTCAAAATTACTCTGAGGTTTCTGAGAATTAGTCCTGTGGGGATCTGGATGCGCTAGCCTTTGAACCGAAGAAGCAAGTACCATGTAGGCAATTTTTCTTTGTACAAATCCCAATCCGGTATCCAAAGAGAAATTCGGATCCACGTTAAGAAACCTAAACTTAGGTTTCTACACGTGAGCCAGGTGCTCAAGATACCACTGCAGTCACTGGAAACTTAAGGGCTATTCACACACACCTAAAACTCAATCGCTACATTTGATCAGCCGAATAGCTGTAAAGCTACGTTAAATTTTAAAGCCTAAATCTGCAAGCTGAATCCCACCCCCATGCGTCTCTGTGGCAAACAATTGGAACCATACAGCAACAAATGACTGTAGCAATAACCAGACTTATTACTGGCTCTACCTTGAACAAAGAACTTGGTCACGGAAAGGCTGAACATGTGCTCATACGTTAATGAAACAGGTGATTCCTGCCAAAAAAAGACAGAAAGAACAAACAGTTCTTCCCCTGATTTGACAGGTCAGGTTTAAGATCTTGTTACAAATACACTTTTCGATCTGGTTTATGGCATCATGCTCAGTGTGTGAATAACTTCTGTTGCTACCAGCCATCCAGAATTAGAAGATTGCATTACGTTGGAGCTTTTGGGGATTTGTTTTTAATCAATCAGTGTCAAGGGACATCACTTTCTGCATGTCTCTCTTCTGGGGTATGCAGTAGTTCTTCCCTCTGAACTTGCCTGTGACAGTCACTGCTCAATTTCAGTTTTTCTGTGGAATATTGGGTCATTCAGGTATGTCCATATTGCAAACAGGATCATCAGAAGGTTAATTTGTCCAGAAATTGTACACAATTTGTTTGAGGGAGAAACCACACTATGGTCCTGTGGGCTGGAGGCAGAAATGTGGACACTGACCAGAAAATATCACTGGTGGGAAATATTGGAAATCAGGAATAATTTTTTTAGTAATTTAAAAATTAGATTCTAATAAAAATGCCTAAATATTGTAACAGATAATTGGAAATGAAAAGTAACTTTTACATATTCTTGTGTGTCGTTAAAACTCCATAGAGCTAATTTGTTTTACATGTGAAGCAGTGACCTGTTCCTGCTGTTTCAATCAATTTTATTAATAAAAGTTTTTTGAGCTGAATGTATCTGATACCAAAGACAAAGTCTTTAGGAATTGGGATAGTTAAATGAATCATTCAGGGCTATTAACTCAACTTGATGTATTACGATGGAGAAATTTAGTCATAATACATAACATTGACTTAATTATTGTAACCAAGCTAGGTGATCTAGGAGATGGCACCTCTGAGCCTGTCATACTGGCCTGCAATGGTACACAGCTAAAGGGAAAACATTTTTTTTTTTCTAAAGATTCTATCTTTTGGAAAACTTTGCTTGCTTATCTGATCAATAATTAAAGAGGATGTGTTCTGACCTGTCAAAGAATATTAAAAGAGCTATCTGAAACAACCTTGCAAAGTACTTTAAACACATGTGCAGTAACAGAAATGATTTGGACCACTCAGATCTTGAAGTCCAATACTCATGTACTGGAGACCATAGTGAAAAACGGGTGCTTCCAGGGGTTGATTCTTCTCAGCTGTCAGACAGTTAGCTGCAGATAGGATGAACTGTCTCCTGTTTCTCTGCATTAATTAAAGAGGAAGCCGAGATCACTAATACAGACTAAACTCCAGTTTTAGATGGTCACAGCTGAATGAGTTCTTCCCTTACACTTTTCTGATTTGGAAACCAAACATTCTCTCTAGGGGCAAACTTTTCCAGGTATATACTGCAGGTATATGCACCTCCGTATGAAACTGTGTGGTCCTATTCACTGATGGAGGGTTTGAGTAGCTTTGTCACAAGGTAGGTAAAAAACTATGCTTTCTTTTGATGCCTGAGACATCAACTGAGAGTGAAACTGCTCCCCACTAGAGCCCTTGCACACAGCATGCAGTTGTCACACGTGTGAGCTCCCTCTACACCGTTCAGGTCTCAGTAGACAGTGACCATGCTTAAAATAGAATTGGGCATGGGCACTCCTAATGAGACAGCGATGTACCAGACAGATCATTTCTTTTTCCTAGCTTTTGGGCCACATGGGTCAGTTTGGAAAAACAAGTATTGGTCTTCATGCCAAATACTACTAATATTTATGTTCATATGAATATGTTCAGAATTAGCATTGTTTTGAGTCAAAGACATTCCCCTTTTCGAAACGTTTTATTGTCTAAAAGTTAAAGCTGACATTACTACCACTCTGCTCCCCAGATAAAACTGGTTCTGCAAATGTAAAAGCTAGGGATTTACATCAGGAAGAAAAGAAAAGCCCTTGGAAACACAGTATGGGATCTTGCTTCCATTGAAATCAACAGCAAAACTTTCACTGACTTCAGCGGGGCCGGGATTGCACGCGCTGCCGATGAATTTGTGCATGCAGCTGCTAAAGCAACTGTGAGCATCTCCGGTGTGATTTCTGAACGTGAGGTGGAAAGTGACACACTTTTACAGGTTAATTGCTCCACGCCTTCACTAAATCTAGTGTCTTCCCTTTTATTCCCCCTTAAAAATATTGTCGTTTTAGAGGAACGTACCACCAATGAAAATTGTTCTGCTGCTGTTCTTTGCAACACTGGATGTGAATTACATGTACTGAGTGGATGATGCACTCTGTAGGAAGTACAAGACAACAGGGAATATTTCTCTGTCATTGTAAGGTAAACAGAGCTAAGAATAACAGATGAAGTGGCCAGAACAGGGAAGTATGCACATTGACTGAATAACACGAGCACCATGGTTTTCAAATCTACCTGTTCTGTAATTGTGATTTAAACTATCTTTAATTTGTCTTGGATTTGCATTTACCTCATTTGGTTTCTGCCAATGTATTTGGGAAATTTTAAAAACTGCTGTTTTCAGATTCGCTGAAACATGAAAAAAATATGTCAGTTAAAAACCAAGCGATATATGCGATAACAGAACATAAAGATACATTGGGAAAACATGAAGTGAATAGTCAAGTACCTGGCACAGATCAGGTGTGTTAAATTTACACGCAGTGAATGTGCACAGTTATTCTGAGGAAACAAAAAATGACCAGCAGATCCACACAAAAAAAATTGACTCTGACCTGGTGTGTCTCTGAGAAACACAGGTGAAAGCCCATCCTTCTCCCTAGGAGAAGATGATCTAAACTTCCTAGAGACAGACACTCTAGAAGTGATTAACAACAGCATCACTTGATCTTTGTGCTGTGTTTTAGGGATCAGTCTTCTCACTAAAGAGCAAGGTTAATAGATGCATCCAGATTACTCATTTTCAGCTGTTTCTAGTTTAACTAACATGTAAAATGCTATGTACAACAGCCATGGTTTGGAGGCATTGTTTCTGCATTCCTTTTTTAATTTTAGCAGCTATATTTTTCCCTCTTAATCCCTATAATAATCCTGTTTTGAGGCATGCTTAATTATTTAACTTTGCCATTCTCTCAGGGAAATTATGGACTAACTTGCATGCATGTTATTAATACAAAGCACCATTTTGTTAGCTAATTTAGAATTTCACACCCACATCAAACAGGCAGATGTCTATAATCTATTATTTGTGATCCCGCTCAATTGCGCCAAGCGGCCAGAGCCCGCACTCCCGTGCTCCCTCCCTGCTGCGAGGGCAGCATCCCGCCGTCAGGTCCCCTCGGAAACCCAGCCCTGCATATGCTGGTGCACCGTCGTTTGACTCTCCCAATTTCACAGCCTTTCTCCCTTGATGCCATGCTCAGTGGACACAGCTGGCTCCTCTTTTCTTTTTGGAAGTTGTTTTTTTTTTAAATTCCTTTACTACTGCTTGATTGCCATTGGATACACTCTGGCTCGGGATAGGCTTCTCAGCTTAATTGCGGTCATTTCTCGCCTGGGTTTGGGCCCCACCAAACCAACTGTCAGAATTGCTCCCAGGAAGGGGGAAAAGGCAAATTTTAAACTCTCCTCCCAGTTGGTTTTGCTTTTAATTTAGAAATGAAGAGCGTATATTTATTTCAAAAGGTTACGTGTCCCTTTTCTTCATTCTTGGCTCTCACATTCATTTTGTATTGCAACTACTTCATTTTAAGCCTTGTGCAGTACAATGTTGTTTCTACTGTAATGCTGTTTAATGTAGCAACACAAACCTGGCAAGTGACCTGAATTTCACAGATCAACTGCAACCACACAGGAGACGTGGGGACCTGCAACAAGAATGTTTTGTTTCCTCTCTTGATGTTCTAATTGCTGCCCATGATCCAACTGCTCCCCCATCTGACCTTGCATGCAATTTTCATTGCTTACTCTTTGGAGGCTGTCTACATGTATGACATGTCCGCAATTCCTCTTGGTAGAATGCATATTCAGCACCTGATCAGCTGCGCATCTCTAGGTGTGAGACAGTCTAAATGGAGTCGTAACAAATGAATTATGTGATGTACAGGGTGTCTTCAAGTATGTCATAAGCGTAGTGTATAAGCCAGGTTAAAAGGCAAAGCCCTACTCTGTTGAATATTTTGCATGGACCATCTGAGAGCCCGGATGTCTTAATAGAGCTCCTTTCTTAAAGCAAGCAAGACTCTTTAGATAGCCCAAGTGGCTGGAATATTGGTACAGGCTTGTAAAACCTGATGATGCTCTGCGTCATGTGTCTTTCCCGTGATAGTCCTTTTTCTAGCATTTTTCTTCACACAACACCTTAAGTCACTCGAACAGAGGCATGGAAAGAGTGAGGATGAATGTAGGGGATGCAGCTGAGAAACTGAGATGGTATCAGCTTCTTTTGCCAGTACTTTTACAATTCTATGTATGTTCACTGTATTCTGCATCCATCAGCTGCTTTCTCTCTGGGACAGAGCAGACTCTACCCACAAAGCTTCTGTGCGCTCTTGTTGAAACACGTTATATTTCTCCTTTTGTTTCCTGTGGTTTATGTTAGGTAGAGGACTAGATCACTCCGGACTAGAGCATTCATTTTCATTAAAAGTCCAAGATCACCCCAGGAGTATGGATCAACCTAGTGGTAAGACTTAAAACTCTTGGTGACAGCTTTATTTACTCATGTTTCATGCACAGTATGTTCCTTATATCCCATATGCCTTCTCCTTCAGAAACAGCAACCTTGCATTCACAAAAAAATCAAGCTTTACCAATATATTTTTAGTATACATCTATACATTACTAAATGCGGATCTGACCTGTAAACCCTGCTGCACAGTTAAGCTTAGGAATGAACAAAGAAAGTTAATGTGGCTTTTGGGGGGGGGTCTATTTCTACTTTGTGAAGGCATTCTTTTTTATAACAGGGGCACACCAAGACAGTGACTGGATCAAGAGGGCCAGAGCTGTCTGGGACCGCTCTCTTCAAGATCACCGAAGGAAGGGGGTGCACTTTCTCTAATTTGGCCCTAAGCCCAGCCAGACAAACGTCCAGGAAGGGAGATGCTCTCAGGTCCCTTGCAGTCAGACCTTCTGGTCCTCAGGGGCAGCATCCTCTCCCTTTCTAGAGCCACCTGACAGACTCCCTGCCGGGAAGATCTCTTCGTTTGTTAACTTCCCCATCTGCTGCTGCTGGCATGGTGCACCTAGAAGCCATGTCTGGCTGGTACCCTGCTTGATGGAACCTGTGTCCAGTAGCAAGGGGCTGTGAAGGACTTACAGATCCTCCAGCAAAGGGCTGGGGAGACCTTAATGTACTAGATGCTGGGCTACACTTTTTCAAAGTTAGATGCTCATACGCACTTCCACCAACTGAAAATTCAGAGCAGTTAGTTCCCAAAATATGTTTGCTTACCCTGTTCTGATACGTATCACGGACTCAGCTTTAGATGTGCCCCATCTCATTTAAACATGCTGAAACAAAACAGACAAAGACAACGCTGACCTGAATGAATTTTCTGTATCAGTTCTATAGTTAGCTGTATCTTAACCTTAAATGAGAAAGCCACAGGGGACCAACTTGTCTCTTTCCCGAAAGTCTCCTATTGCACAATTGCCAATAGACAGAGCTAATATAACCCTAAAATCACATCTCTGTCTGTGGGGCATGCTTTCAAGGCACACAAATGTCCCCGACAGAACCTCGAGCTGAAACATGCAAACGCACCTGCCATCAGTGACAAATCCTATTATTATTAATGCTAACATTAGGAGAACTTAACTAATGGAGTAACACATCTGGATTTGTGGCAGAAAAACATCGGGACTAAGGAAGTGAAATTATATTCTCAGGAGTGAATTATTCACTACATGTGTACAACCAGCAGGAAGAGAACCACAGGCTGAGGAAAATATGTTCAAACTTACCAACAAAAATAAATACATGAAAGTATGATGTGAACATCAGCTACATTTCCTAGGCAAAAGCTCCACATGGGGGCCTGAAATCCAACTATATTTGCATTTTGACATATTATCACCAGAAAAGACATAGCAACGCAGCCCCTGAGGCAAGAGAGTTCAACATTGCCAGGCCATCTGGGCTTTTTTCTTATGGGTGGAAAATTCCTCTGCTCCCAAATGTCTTACAGGATTGTATAGAGAGAATTAAAGAGGGTAAATGTGGGATGCCCTGTCTTCGAAGCAATGAAGCTATTGCAAGGAATCATCCACACAAAAAGCATGTACTCTTGAAGAAAGCAGAGATGTTTTTGCACTGCCTCCCTGAACCTATGTCATCCATTTGCTTCCCTTTTCTTCCCAGTCTTGATGAGCTCACTATTAGCTGTTGTAGCTCTTCACAAAGCTGTTCCCCTTCCTTGCTTTCTCATTTTCCCTTCGAGCAGATCCCCTCTCTTTGGTTTGTCGTTACCCCTTACCCCAGGCACATCGCTCCTCCTCACAAACGCGCACACACACACACACGAGTCCTGAAGAGAGATTATGATGATGCACATGAATTAGTCTTCTTGAAGGCTGCAAAGAGTGGAATAAATGGGAAGGGTGCTAAAACTCTATGGGTCTGGTTCGATGAAGCAGTTGAGGGCTGCACAGTGTTTGCCTTGAAGGGGAAAAAGGAAAGAGTTACTGTGCTGCTCACAGAAGGTTCAGAATTTGGAAGAAAAAGGAAAGTGCTTTGAAATGCTGTCATGGGAGTGCCCACTTTGAAGCTGTGCTAGGAAACCCATCCTGGAGTGTATATGCTCCTGGGAAAATTCAGCCCAGATGTGACAGCAAAAACTGTGATGCTCGAGCCACAGTTACAAGACCTTGCCATGAGGGAGCACTACATGAGTGGGAATGAATGGAACCAAAGTACATTTCAATCAGTGAACCTATGCTGATGTGCTTTGAATCAAACAAAGAAACCTGGGTCTCTACTGATGCCTCCAAGGATGGCCCTGGGGCAATGCTGTTCCAGGAGAACAGAAGAGAGGCGCTTGGCTTTCTATGGCATCTGTTGTAAGACTGACGGCTGAGCCTGAACAAAAACATGCCTTGACTTTAAATAAAGTTTACGCATGGCCCACGGATGTATGAAATCTTCTAGGCATATGTAAGCTTCATAACTGAAGAGAAACTGGTCTTCAGAATTACTTTTTGCTTATATACAATATAATGTGTATATACATGTGTATATATACAGACACATATATTAAGGAATCTGAATCATATGTTCATATAATTAAGCCTAATGGTGAAATTACAAAGTTAGTTATTTGACTTCCAGACAATAAATGGTAAGTGCTTGGTAAATGCAAAAGTATGGGGCAGATGCAAAGGCCTTCTCTTATTTTGACTTCATTACAGAAAACTGCATGTGAACTTGTGGGTTATCAAGCATTGGAACAGGCTGCCCAGGGAAGTGGTGGAAACGCCATCCCTGGAGGTATTTAAAAACAGATAGGCATGGTGCTGAGGGACATGGTTTAGTGGTGGCTTTGGCAGTGTTAGGTTGATGCTTGGACTCGATGATCTTAAAGGTCTCTTCCAACCTAGGTGATTCTATGATTCTGTAAGTGGCAGCTCACCAACGACACGAGGCAGCTGAACACCCTGTGCTCTTTGCTAGCTCACTGAAGGTCGTCAGAGCACAGCATAAGGCAAACTTCAGTCAGGCTTTGAAGAGACAGTCATTAAGGTGGTTTCTGTTTCCACAAATGAGGGACGCTGCAGTAGCTAGAGGGAGCAGCTGCCAGGCAAGTGGTGGGCAGGCTAGAAACAGACATCTTCAGTCAGGCATTATCCATGGTAAATAAGAAGAAAAGTCACTTTACAGGTTTGCTAGAACTTGGAACTGGTGGTCAGCAAGTTCATGTCAGACTGTTAAATGGGATTTCCTGAATGGGGACTATGATTAGTTTCCTTTCACACTGCAAGCCTGCAATTTAAAAGCAGGTCTTTTGTCAAGAGGATTCTGCCAGTCGTGAAGTAGAGTGGCCCACAGACAACCTCAGAAGTCTCAAACCATCTGGTGACTTCGATTTTAATGCTACATAAGAAAATGTCTCTATTGTCTCAATAGCATCTTACATAGCCATTTCTATCCTGACCTTATTTTTACCTACAAGAGTCTACAGTAAAGACCAGATGGCTAAAGAAACCATTTCAAATCTTAACCACCATGACTGCCTTTGTTTTACATATCTAGCAGACATAAATTCTTGTCATCTTGTTTTATGCGAATGGTGGGATTTATTAGATCAGACAGGTCATTAAGTAATTTTTTTCTTTAATAATGTCTTTGATTCACTGAACTCAAATTTATGCTCTGTTATAGTGTGCTAACAGCTATTTTTTGGCTAGGAAAGTCAGCAATAAATCTGAATTTAATAAACTGACAATAGATCTCAATGTGAAAGAGATTCAAGGCACTCATTTTTCCAGTTATTTAAAAGCAGTGAATTCTTGCATAACTGCAAGACTAATCCCAAACTAAAAGCATAGTCTATATAAAAACATCTCATTGATCACAACGTGCAATTCTGCTTAATGTGGAGGCTATTTTAAAGGCTGTCCAGCAATTACCCTGGTTGCCAGTGGCAGTGTGCTCTTTCTACCTGCCAAAGAGGAAACAGAATTTGGGATTGTTCTTTTGCGAACACAGCTTTGTTCATGAACAAACACATACACACCTCTGTGTACACTCCCTCCTCCTCCTGCCATCCCCATTCCCTTCATACACACACACAAACACACACAGAGAAAAATAAAGACTTGGAGCTGGAGAAGCGTGGTGAAACAGCTTGCCCAGTGAAGTTGTGGAATCTCCATCCTTCAAGATTTTGAAAAGCCAGATGGACAAGGACCTGAGCAACCTCATCTTGCTCTGAAGTGTGCCCGGTTTTGAGCAAGGGGTTGAACTTGCGTCCACCAGAGGTCACATCCAACCTAAATTATTCTACAATTCCACAAGCTCGTCAGCTACCTGCTCTGTTCCTCGCTAATGAATTTTTTCAGGAGTTCCATGCACACACCCACAGCTTGTCTATAAAGGGAAAATCACTGGCAAAGCTACACAGACATAGTTTTACCTATATATATGTCTTGCTATATATATTGTATGTACATATGCATATGTATGTGTGTGTGTACATTTGTGGATGTGTCTGTATGCATGTGTGTTTGTGTAAATGTTTTTGTACATAGGTATGTATGTATACAAACAAGCCCTTTTCTAGCGTGCTGCACCACTGGAATATCAATGCCCCCAGAAGGTAAACGAGTTCTCCCGCAAGGGATGTGGCTGGGACCTAAGGCAGACTGGGCAGGTGTCTCAACACGCTCAAGCAAAATGCAGAAGCAGAGAAGACACTGTGTTCCCACACAGGTCATGCCATTCCAGGTTCTGGTCATCCCAGTCCATTGGGCAGTGAATAGTTCATCCCATCCTGTCTTGCGTTTAAAGGACTTGAATGAGGTATTATAGGATAGATATGCATACTGCATATGGGAATCACTCACCACTAGGTGTTTTAATGATCTTGTTCCAATTTCCAAAATTCCCTCTAGCTAC
This sequence comes from Burhinus oedicnemus, assembly GCA_008921705.1. Taxonomy (NCBI): domain Eukaryota; kingdom Metazoa; phylum Chordata; class Aves; order Charadriiformes; family Burhinidae; genus Burhinus; species Burhinus oedicnemus. Next base: position 211,490 of record VFFE01005033.1, read on the forward strand.
ATGCCTATCATGAGTACTTGGGGTCTGTGTCGCCCAGCCTAGTCTTAAGTAGATCTTTTAGGCCATAGATAAATTAAATACTTCATGTGTATCAAAGGACTGTATGTAGCTCCAAAAAGCCTTGGTTGGTAGAATGCCTTTGTAAGCTTCTTTTATTAAAGCCTGCCACTTTGTTCACCATCTTCCATGGTGTTGCATCTGCCACTTACATAGCTTTGAAGAGAGAGAGCATGCGTTGCGCTGCTCCAGAGCACTTTAAAACAAATGCACCAGAACAAAAAACAAGATGCCATTCTTTTCCTGCATGTCTGGCCTAGCTTAGACTCCTGTGTGACAAAGGTCGAGGAGGCAGAAGAACTGCAGTCATAAGGGAATTGCCTTGTGTCTATGATGGAGCAGAAGATGAGGTACTCATTGCTACAATGGGACCTACTCTCAGCCCTTGTGGAGACAGTCATAAGGGTAGGCATGTCACCTTTTGATATCTGAGCCCTATACTTGAATTTTCTTTTCACACCTCTCCACTTTCAAGAAGAACCCCAGTGAATCACACTGTCTGGCTATAAAAAGGGAAACTAAAAGAAATGTCAAATGTCACGGTGGCTTTTTCACATTATCTCTCTGTTGTTCAGACAGGAAGTAGGAGTGCATCCTACTCGCGGCGCAGATAGGGGAGACAGCTGCCCCCAGAGTCTCTTTATCAGGAGGGACTGCCCCTTTCGGAGAACCACAGGGTTGTTTTCTTTTCTTCTGACAACACAGTTTTGTTCTCTGGCTTCTGTTCTGCCAACCTAACTCGTTCTCTGAGAGGCAATGTTTCAGGGTGTCCTGTCTGCTAAAATTTAGTCTCTTTTCCATTTCAATCCAGATTTTGAACCATATCCACCTACTGTCAAAACACAGAGAGTGGTTGAGATGAAAAATATTTAATTTTAGGTTTGAAAGCCTGATTGTCATCTCATTTAATGCAGCAGGTTAGGAACTGGTTGAAATCCGTGCCACACTGGGCAAAAGCGCTCAGAAAGCATTAATGCTTGTGAAGGAGTAAAACAGCCTCTCTCAAGCTAGGCTCAGACTTCTTCTTAGGTAAGGGCAGTTAAAATATCTTGCAGCCACATTTTCACACCACTCGGAATGAGTGTTGGCTGCAGATCCTCCATGAATATTTGTTGCCCAATTACACAACAGGTAGGCATTTTACACATCTCAAAGAGGAGATGGCCTGGCAGCTGTGGCCAAATCCTTTCATTCTATTCATAAATACATTCCCATTTGGTAAGGTTCAAAAGCTGTATGCAGTCCATAAGCTAAGGTACCTATAGTATAGGTATAGTATAGTACCTATACTATAGCATATATGTCATAGTCTGTGTGCTAATAAGGGTTGCAAAGAGCTGTAGCAGCCTGTGCAGATAGCTGTAGGATCACGTTCTCACGTGTGTGACTGGCAGGTAGAAAACTATCAAGTATCCTCAGACAGGCAAAGTTATTTCTTCTCTTCAGGAAGATCGACAGTTGCTGCCCAGTCCAAAACATCCTCTTTCTAGAGACTACAATTAATAATATGAAAAGACCACTCAGTGATTAGACCAATGGTGTCCTGAGTAGATTCCCTCCTTGGCTTTGGCCTTTCTTTAAAGCTGAGGTTGAATTTCTCAGGGCCATAAATAAGCTCCTACAGATCCGAAAGTAGTGTTTGCAGCCCAATTAGCTTGTAATGCCTCTTCAAGCAGTTGTTGATGATAGTAATCTGGGCTTGAAGTCTTGGCATGTAAGGGATGCTTGTGATTGTAGCTCATGTTGTCTCACATTGGCTGAAGGCATATAGGGAGGACAAGGGTCACTTAGTGCTATCACAAACTCAGGCCTCTGACATAAGGCATCCCTCAGATATGTACCCTATTGCCCATGTGCTGAGCTTTGTTAGTGAGATCATGCCAAAGCTCAGGCGAGAGAATTATCAGCTTTCTGAAAGAACAGCATTATAGCACTGCAGACAAAGCGCTCTTATGTGCTTTGTGCTGTGCAAACTGAGACCAAGTGGTAAATGTGTCAGTTTAGGAGTGTTTTGGACTCAAGAAGCAATGGAATGTCCTTTATATCTTTCGTAATGAGAGTCTGTTTGGATTAAAATGATCTCCATGTAAGCAAAAAAATTACCAGCCTTCCCATTTCAAAGCTGGCAGGGCTTCTTACACAGGCCTCTATTCAAACAGTGTAGGGGAAGAGGAATAGGGGACTTTTTTTGTTTAACTCAAATGACGTGGTGTGTATTTCTAACATAAAAAGCAAGACAGAAAATGAGGTCTGTCTGAGGCAAAAGATGTAGAAGAAAAAGGAAAGTATGAATGTAGGAAGCTGTCTGAAGACAAAGGCAAGGAAAATGAACACTTTTAGTCATTTACAGAACAGGCATTTTTATGAGTGTTATCAGAAATTTGGTGTGATGATTCCTATAATGACATCCTAGCTGGTACAGCTGGTCTACAGGCAGGAAGGGAAGAAGCTGGATGAACAGTGAGATCTATGAAAAGTCTTCAGAGCATGTTCTAAGAACAATTTCAGGCATTTTGGGAACATCTGAGATTGACAACCTAGTAGAGTTGAAAACCATGGTTGAAAACAACAAGGAAATTCCATCTGAAGAAATGCAAATCTATACATCATCTAAAAATAACTGCAGACAGCTATCCTACCAAAAACAGAGCCCAGGAAAGCACTGAGGCGTAGTCGATCTAAGCCAGGATCCTTTTCCCCAAAATCTGGCAATGCACAGTGCTGGAGAGGACACTGCAGAAAAGGTCACTATGTAAAATTTTGCCACAAAGATGGATGTAAGGAAAACATATGTTTAAGATGAAATGATCAAATACAGTGTACTACCTCAAGCTTAATTCTCATGGATCCCTGCTAAGAAATCTCGACTACCCCTTTCCCTTTATGCAACTTCTATTCTCCTCATGAAGAAAATACCACCCTCTGGCTACGCGATGAAGTACCAGAATAACCTTCACAGTGCTTCCCTTTCCCCCCAGAAGAAACTCAGCTTTCTAGTTTTTATATGACTCCCCAAAAGCTCTCCCCACATACCCACAGTGCTTGCCTACCTGCTCTGCTTAGGCCCTTTTCTTTGGTTTCTGTTCCACTCACACTTCTGCCTGCGGCTCTTCCCATCTCTCACCTCACTCAGCAACACAAACCCAGACCCTACCTTGGCCTTCCCCTGTTGCACCTCTGAAGACACTTGACCCAACCTGGGTGCCTGTCCATCTCCACGCTCATCTTTGCCACCCTCATGAGCTTCTCCTGCTATAACCTCTCATGGCAACATGCCCAACCTGAATGCTTCTCTACACAGTTTTTCCCTCTTGTCCCTGGCAGTCTGTTGTACGACCATACCATCTCTAAACCTACTGCACACAGCCAAATTATTTTCTCCATCATCTCCCAGCACCAACACAGACATGTGTCACTGTCACTGAAGCCATCTTTTCACAGATACCTCTTCTTCTCTCACACTCCCTTCTCTTTGTCTTTCTTCTCTTCCTCCTCCTCTCTTCTCTTTTGAATAACCCTATATCCAAGCCCTTTCTCTGCTCCCACATTGCTCCCCGCCATGACTCTCCTCAGCCTATGTCTCCTCAGAAATTTTGGCAAGTTCCTCATCCTCTTTCCACCCTCAACCATGCTTGGATGCGGATGCTTGTGTGCTGATGACAAGCTGATCCTATAGGTGTAGGCTCCTTCACACTTGTGTCTTCATGCTGTCCGTGGCCATGCCTCAGCTTTTCCTCCCATCTAAAAGGCTGCTCACCGGACCATGCTCTCTCTCTTTGCTCCCTCCGTTGTTAAATTCCCCCTCCTGTTGTGACCAAGTCTCTCTCAGCATTACCCATTGCTCCTGGATACAACCCCTCACCTGGCATTCATGCACCTTCCAGTCCACCAGCATCTGCACTCAACGTTTTGTCCTTTCCCCCTACTAATAGCTTTGCTGATGCTCTCTTGACGCTGTGATTCTTTCCCCCCTTTTTCCCACTGCAAGTTTTATACTGGCACTGGCTCAACTGCAACAACTGTTCCTCCAGGAGCAGGCTGACAACTGCCACTATGAGTTTGTTCTCTCCTTTTTCCATTCACCCGTTTCATGCAGCACTTAGCACAGTGGGCTTCTGGCCCACGAGCGCGGCATCTTAAGCACTGCACTGAATGCAAATATAATCACATGGCTGTGGAAGTTGTTCCTGCCATTCATACGAATAGTTAACTGCTTTTTGTTAATTAACTTTTTGCCACCATAAAGTTTTGTAGCAATCTTTATGCTGCTTAAGACCAATCCTTTCCTGCAGGAATGGTTGAATAATAGCACCAGCTGGATGCGTCATAATTATCACAGCCTCGGCACTATGGAAATATAAGACTTCTGGTGGGTGGAAGCCATTGCCTCTTTCTTTTCCTGTGTGCCTGGGCTTATCACAGGATGTCATTCAAGGTTAAAAAGCTTAGCATCCCTGCTGATCATGCCTTTCCCCCTGGAAAAAACATGTGATGGATATGATCAAAAAGGGGTTGTATTTCAGCTGCGCAGTCTGTTCAGGCTTGTCCTTCTTTACCTTACCCATAGTGTCCCAAAAACAACATGTGACCCTGTGCACATGAGGGATTAATAACTGGGATTCCATTTTAGTGACACTGAGAGCACCAGATCATTGTTGTGGGCCGCTTGTTCAGAAAGCTGGAAGCAAATGAGCAGAAACACAGGAATACTGCTTGCCTCACGCCAGAGAGAGGGAGACTGACTTCGTTTTTGCCACTTCAGTGTTTAAATGATTAGGGAATGTTGACTCCAGTCACATTTCATAACTCCTTGCCCCGCAGTTGCCTGTGCCCCTTTCACTTGCCTGTCAGTGGTGTCTTCATGGCATGTTATGGAAAAGTGTGAATACATATTTCTTGTTCTTAGATGCTAACACATGGAATTTCCATCTCTGTGTCTTCCTCTCTATTTATAAAAAGATGCTTCTGGGCATTTCTGTTTGAATGCTACATTTTCTAACATGAACATAGCTGACCTTATATTTATACTTCCTTAACATCCCATTCTATTCTATATCTGCTGTAAAATTATAGAATCATAGAATCGTTTAGGTTGGAAAAGACCTTTAAGATCATCCAGTCCAACCATTGACCCTACTCTACCAGGTCTACCACTAAACCATGTCTCTAAGCACCACATCTACACGGCTTTCAAACACATCTAGGGATGGTGACTCAACCACCTCTCTGGGCAGCCTCTTCCAATGTTTGATAACTCAGTGAAAAATTTTTTCCTAATGTCTAGCCTAAAACTCCCCTGGTGCAACTTGAACCCGTTTCCTCTTGTCCTATCGCTAGTTACTTGGGAGAAGAGACCAGCTCCCATCTCACTACAACCTCTCTTCAGGTAGTTGTAGAGAGCAATAAGGTCTCCCCTCAGCCTTCTCTTCTCCAGACTAAACAATCCTAATTCCTTCAGCTGCTCCTCATAAGACATGTTCTCCAGACCCCTCACCAGCTTTGTTGCCCTTCTCTGGACACGCTCCAGCACCTCAATGTCCCTCCTATACTGTGGCGTCCAAAACTGAACGCAGTACTCAAGCTGTGGCCTCACCAGCGCTGAGTACAGGGGCACGATCACTTCCCTACTCCTGCTGGCCACACGATTCTTGATACAGGCCAAGATGCCATTGGCCTTCTTGGC